>JAUIMM010000082.1:637500-732500 GCA_031769625.1 Taudactylus pleione | reverse complement strand
AAGCCCTTGCGGTGCGGTGCTGCAGGGTGGTCTCTCGCCTATTTAATACTTAATTGGTGAGAGAGGTCACATACGTGGTGCCATCATGTCTGAAAGTGATTTTCCCCTCCGGCTACAGTGTACCACGTGCAAAGTACCGTTAGCGGAGGGGGAGGGTAGCGCGGAGGGCCTTTGCCGGCAGTGTTTGTCCATGGCGCGGCCTATTACGGTTACAGCACCGGTACAGGAGCCGCCCTGGGCTTGTTTCGCTCAGGCGTTAACAGCTTTAGTGGGCCAGTTAGCTCCGCAGCCCGCGTTTACTCCGATGGGTTTGTCCCAGCAGTCTGTGGTGTCGTCACCCATGCAGGGGTTCCCACGACAATTGGTGGTACCCCACAGTCTCCCTATTTCCCCGCTCCCGGGTTCTCAGGAGCCAGCGTGGGTTAACTCCCTGACGAGTTCTGTACAGCACTTGTCGGATGTGTTGCAAGGGGAGTCTGTGATGCGGTCTCATAAAAGGCCGGTGGCGTCTCTGTCCGCTCCTTATGAGGATGACGAAGGGACGTCTGATGATGGGGAGATTCTAGATCCTTACGATCAGGAACCTCTCCATACTAAGGACGCTGATGCTAAGTCCAAAGTATATATTCCTGGACTTATTCGGGCGGTCCGCACAGCCTTGGTGATTGAGGACGAAGTTCCCCCAGCGGCTAAATCTAAGTATGCCTTTTTCAAAGATGTGAAGGGTGATGCCACAGTCTTTCCTCTTTCGGGTCAGTTGGTGGACCATTTAGAGGAGGCGTGGAAACAACCTGGCAAAAGATACCAGCCGCAGAGACGCCTGGCGGTGGCTTATACGTTCGCGGATAATTATTTTGCGAAGTGGGAATCCCCTCCACAGGTGGATTCTCACGTGACCAGTCTTGTCCGTAGTGCCACATTGCCGATGCCATCCATGTCCTCCCTTAAGGATGCTACGGACCGCAAGGTAGAAATCTGCCTGAAGTCCGCTTATTCCCTTGCAGGGGGGGCAGCACGGCCGGCTATGGCCATTTGCTGGGTTGCCAGAGCGATGGAGCGCTGGGCGGATTCATTAGAGGCTTCTTTTGAATCCGACTGTCCGGCCGATCAGGCGGAGTTGATTGGCAATCTCCGTGATTCGGCCACCTACATCAACGAGGCGGCTCTAGACATTAGTACTCTGGTGTCTAGAATTTCTTCAGCAGCGGTAGCTGCTCGTCGCACCTTGTGGCTGCGATCCTGGAAGGCGGACACAGATTCCAAGAAAGGTCTGGAAGCGTTGCCGTTTACCGGAGAAGTTCTCTTCGGTCCGGATCTGGATAAGATTGTGGCCACGCTGGCGGCAGCCAAATCTGCCTGTCTCCCGTCGGCCGCTGCTCCTTCTGGTTCGGGACCATCGTCCTTTCGGTCATCTAGGGCCCAGGGCAGGCCCAAACCACAGTCGTTTCCTCGACAGGCTGGCCCTAAGAAATCGGTCAAGCCCCGGAAGCAGGCATGGAGTACCAGACGTCCGGCCCCCAAGCCAGATGACAAGCCTGCGGCCTGACGGTCCGGGCCTCCCTTTGGGGGATCCCAGGGTGGGAGGCCGCCTGCTACAGTTCGCCCAGTGTTGGTCGACCACTACGACAGACACTTGGGTTCTGGAGGTGGTTTCCCACGGATACGCCCTCTCCTTCCGGCACAGACCCCCGGCTCGCTTCTTCACCACGGGTCTCCCATCAGACCGGAACAAGGCTACGGAGCTGCGGAAGGTATTGCACACTATGCTCCAGGCTGGAGTTATAGTGGCGGTTCCATTCTCCCAGAGGGGCCAGGGTTTCTATTCAAATCTATTTTTGGTACAGAAACCCAATGGGTCATATCGTCCGATTCTCAACCTCAAAGCACTCAACAAGTCTTTGCGGGTCCCGAAGTTTCGGATGGAGACCCTACGGTCCATCATTCTGGCGCTGGAACCTGGGGACTACTTGGTGTCATTGGACATACAGGACGCTTACCTGCATGTCCCTATTCTTTGGCGCCATCAACAGTTCCTCAGGTTTGCAATCAGCAGCGACCACTTCCAGTTTTGGGCGTTACCTTTTGGCCTGGCAACAGCACCACGCGTTTTCACCAAGGTGATGGCGGTCATGGCGGCTTCTCTGCGGCTGCAGGGAGTCCGCATGTTGCCGTATTTGGACGACCTGTTATTGGTGGCAGGATCTCCAGAGCTCCTGTTACGCCACTTGGACCTGACCATTGCACTGCTGCAACGGCACGGCTGGCTAATCAACTGGCAGAAGTCCACTCTAATCCCGTCTCGGAGGATTCTGCATCTTGGAGCCTTATTGGACTCGGGACAGCAAAGGATCTTCGTGACGGAGGACAATATCTCTGCTTTACAGTCAAGGGTGCGCAGTTGTCTGCACAGCCGCCGGGTGTCCTTACACTCGGCGATGAGGTTACTGGGCTCCATGGTGTCGGTGTTCGACATGGTGGAATACGCCCAGTTTCACTCCAGACCTCTGCAGCACCTGATCCTGTCCAAGTGGAACGGGCTGACTCAGTCTCTGAAGTCCCAGACGATTGTGCTCACCCAGGAGGTTCGCCTGTCCCTTACGTGGTGGTTACAGACGACCCACCTCAACAAGGGACGTCCGTTCTGGGTTCCAAATTGGGTCCTGTTGACAACGGACGCCAGTCTTCGGGGCTGGGGAGCAGTTTCGGGTCCACACTTGTTCCAGGGCAGGTGGACGCCGACAGAAGCGGAGCTTCCAATAAATATCTTGGAACTCCGTGCGGTCTTCAATGCTCTCCAGCAGGCACAGCGGTTTCTCCAGGGTCGCCCGGTGCAGGTCCAGTCGGACAACGCTACCACCGTGGCCTACATAAACAGGCAAGGAGGAACTCGCAGTCGGGCGGCTCTCGTAGAGGTCTCTCGGATCCTGGTTTGGGCGGAGCGCAATCTTCCGGCCATATCAGCGGTCTTCATCCCGGGAGTGCTCAATTGGGAGGCGGACTTTCTAAGTCGCCAGGACGTTCATCCGGGGGAATGGTCCCTGCACCCGGACGTTTTTCAACTACTGGTGGACAGGTGGGGTCTTCCAGAAATCGACCTCATGGCGTCCCGGCACAACAACAAGTTGCCGGTGTACGGGTCTCGCACAAGAGACGAAGGGGCGTCTCTGGTGGATGCTCTGTCCTTCCGGTGGACGTTCCGGTTCGCATACCTGTTCCCTCCGGTCTCCCTTCTTCCACGGGTAATCCGGAAATTCAAACAGGAAGGAGGGACGCTCCTGTTGATAGCTCCCGCGTGGCCCAGACGGCACTGGTTCTCAGACCTTCAGGGTCTGTCCGTGGACATTCCTCTGCGGTTGCTGCTACGACCGGACCTTCTGTCTCAGGGTCCTTGCCTTCACCCGGACCTGACTCGGCTGTCTTTGACGGCGTGGCTGTTGAGACGGCCATGCTGAGGTCCCGGGGGTTTTCCAGCTCTGTGGTGCGTACCATGTTGCGAGCTCGGAAACCGTCTTCCGCGAGGATATACCATCGCGTGTGGCATACGTTCTTCCAGTGGTGTCGACCGAGAGGTTATGCACCGCGGGAGTTTCGTCTGTCTCGGATTCTCGCCTTCCTGCAAGCGGGACTAGATCATGGGCTTCGCCTTGCTTCT
This sequence comes from Taudactylus pleione, assembly GCA_031769625.1. Classification (NCBI taxonomy): domain Eukaryota; kingdom Metazoa; phylum Chordata; class Amphibia; order Anura; family Myobatrachidae; genus Taudactylus; species Taudactylus pleione. The sequence continues at coordinate 728,848 of JAUIMM010000082.1, read as the reverse complement.
TTGAAGGTACAGGTTTCGGCCCTGTCTGTCTGGTTTCACCGTAGGATTGCTACAATCCCGGATGTGCGCACCTTTATGCAGGGTGTTCTCCGCATTCAGCCGCCCTTTGTTCCACCTGTGGCGCCTTGGGATTTGGCTGTGGTCCTGAGGGCTCTCCAAGGACCGCCGTTTGAACCACTGGGCTCAGTGGATCTTAAATGGCTAACAGCTAAGACTGTTTTCCTTCTGGCCATTGCTTCGGCCAGACGTGTTTCTGAGTTAGGGGCTCTTTCTTGTAGACCCCCTTTCTTGTTTTTTTATGGGAACAGGGCAGTGCTCCGCACTCGGCCCGAGTTTCTTCCCAAAGTTGTTTCCCAGTTTCATATTAACGAGGAAATAGTTGTTCCGGCCTTTAACTCACCGGGTCTTTCCGTGGGTGAGGCCTCTTTGGATGTTGTGCGGGCCTTAAGGACTTATGTTGACCGCACTTCTTCGTTTAGGAAGTCGGACGCTTTTTTTGTCCTCTTTGGCTTCCGTAAAAAGGGTTGGCCTGCTTCAAAGCAAACTTTGGCAGCCTGGATCCGTATGGCTATTTCTGAAGCTTATCTTCATGAAGGCCTACCGGTCCCTCCTTCTCTGAAGGCTCATTCCACTAGGTCTGTGGGTCCTTCGTGGGCAGCTCGACGTGGTGCCTCGGCAGTTCAGATCTGCAAGGCTGCTACGTGGTCTTCTGTCCATACCTTCGTGAGGTATTACAGGTTTGACACCTTCGCCTCTCAGGATGCTTCCTTCGGGCGGCGGATTCTCCTTTCTGCACAGGAGCGTCCCCACCCTTAAAGGATACTGCTTTGGGACATCCCCAAGGTATCCTGTGGATACCCTATGGACCCTGAAGTAGAAAATATGAGATATGGTAAGAACTTACCCTTGTTATCTCTATTTCTACGAAGTCCATAGGGTTCCACAGGACTCCCGCCCTGTCGCACCTGTGCTGCAGATGGGCTTTGCTCTGGTCACCGGTTTTCCGTCTCCCTCTGGTGAGAATGTGATTCTTGTATGTGTCCAGATCTTTGTTCTCTCTCTTCCTTCTCCTCCTCCGGCCTATGGCTTGGTAACTAACTGAGGTGCCTTGGCCCGGGGGCGGGGTATAGGAGGGGGACCTAGTGCATCCTGGGAGGCTGAAAGCTTAACTCTTTGGTGCCCTGCGACTGACGTCACACCTATACCCCAAGGTATCCTGTGGAACCCTATGGACTTCGTAGAAATAGAGATAACAAGGGTAAGTTCTTACCATATCTCATATTTTAATACTTTGTTGCAAATTCTTTGCAGGCAATTACAGCCTGAAGTCTGGAACGCATAGACATCACCAGACGCTGGGTTTCATCCCTGGTGATGCTCTGCCAGGCCTCTACTGCAAATGTCTTCAGTTCCAGCTTGTTCTTGTGGCATTTTCCCTTCAGTTTTGTCTTCATCAAGTGAAATGCATGCTCAATCGGATTCAGGTCAGGGGATTGACTTGGCCATTGCATAAATTCCACTTCTTAGCCTTAAAAAACTCTTTGGTTGCTTTTGCAGTATGCTTCGGGTCATTGTCCATCTGCACTGTGAAGCGCCGTCCAATGAGTTCTGAAGCATTTGACTGAATATGAGTATTTAATATTGCCCGAAACACTTCAGAATTCATTCTGCTGCTTTTGTCAGCAGTCACATAATCAATAAATACAAGGGAACCAGTTCCATTGGCAGCCATACATGCCCAGGCGATGACACTACCACCACCATGCTTCACTGATGAGGTGGTATGTTTTGGATCATGAGCAGCTCCTTTCCTTCTCCATACTCTTCTCTTCCCATCACTCTGGTACAAGTTGATCTTTGTCTCATCTGTCCATAGGATGTTGTTCCAGAACTGTAATGGCTTTTTTAGATGTTGTTTGGCAAACTCTAATCTGGTCTTCCTGTTTTTGAGGCTCACCAATGGTTTACATTTTGTGGTGAACCCTCTATATTCACTCCTGTGAAGTCTTCTCTTGATTGTTGACTTTGACACCTACCTCCTGGAGAGTGTTCTTGATTTGGCCAACTGTTGTGAAGGGGTTTTTCTTCACCAGGGAAATAATTCTTCTGTCATCCACCACAGTTGTTTTCCGTGGTCTTCCGGGTCTTTTGGTGTTGCTGAGCTCTCCGGTGCGTTCTTTCTTTTTAAGAATGTTCCAAACAGTTGATTTGGCCACACCTAATGTTTTTGCTATCTCTCTGATGGGTTTGTTTTGATTTTTCATCCTAATGATGGCTTGCTTCACTGATAGTGACAGCTCTTTGGATCTCATATTGAGAGTCGACAGCAACTGATTCCAAATGCAAATGTCACACCTAGAATCAACTCCAGATCTTTTACCTGCTTAATTGATAATGAAATAACGAGGGAATAGCCCACACCTGTCCATGAAATAGCTTTTGAGTTGATAGTCCCATTACTTTTGGCCCCTTAAAAAGTGGGAGGCACATATAGAAACCGTTGTAATTCCTACACCGTTCACCTGATTTGGATGTAATTACCCTCAAATTAAATCTGAAAGTCTGCAGTTAAAGCACATCTTGTTTGTTTCATTTCAAAGCCATTGTGGTGGTGAATAGAGGCCAAACTATGAGAATTCTGTCAATGTCCCAATATTTATGCACCTGACTGTATATATACACATACACATACAGACACTTCTAGATATGTACAAATAAAACATTACATATCATGCAAGTTTAATATTAATTACACACACATGCCATTAAGCACTAACAAATCCTACAGCCTATTATAGATTACATTAATGTGTTATGACACAAAATGCATTTGGACTACCCAGTAAACCACTTCCAAGACAATCAAAATGGCCACATAATAAAATAAAATGGAAGTACCAAACCAACAGACAAGTCTAACTGCACACACGTGCAAATAGTAGCACCCGTGAGGCGCGCGTGTACATTCGCAGACATGCATACACCGCCAGCCGCCAGGAGGACCTGGCTGGCGGCGCCAAGAGATCCAGCTGGCGGCATCTGAGGTCGGACCACTGCCCCTCTCGAGCTGCACAATTGGGCGGCTGCAGCCAATGTACCGGAGGCGACTACGCACCTCGTGGTACGCCTGTAGTTTTGTGCAGTTCCCCACATAGGGTGCCGCATGTCCCATCCTGCAGTCCATAACCTCAGTGAGAACGCAAAGTTCCCGTCGGCTGAAACATGCGGCTCTCAAAATGGCAATGACGATTATTACAGTATGCATACTTTATAAAGTCTGGTGCTTTCTGATTGGCTGACTACATAAAAATGGCTGCTTCTGAAAAATCACTAGTTAAGATTTTACCACGTTACAGCACCCTCTATGTCCAATTCCAATTCTCTACTCAACATTTGGACAGGTGTCTTACCCGATGCCCTTCCAGTCATTCGCATGGGCAGTATTTCGGAGATCTCATTGAAAAAAGATGTTTCAGCATTTGGATAATGGTTTTATAGGCGATCGTTGATTGTGTACGAACGCAATCGCTCCTCCCCGCATATACGCATGTACGTATAAAAGCCTCAGATGGATTTTGAACTTTGGCAAGCATGGAGGAAGACAGTCTATCAGATATACAAGAATTTCTGGAAGGATTTGGAAGGGACTTGCCAAGCGAAGATCTGCCCTTTGGCATACTTGCAGATGTGGATGGTGATCCTGTTGCTGTTTCCTCACCAAATGTTCCTCCTCCTGCTCATCCTCACGCATCACCTCCAAATCGGTCTGTCAGAACTGAAGGAGACTCAACAGGTGGCAAGATATAAGCGCCATGTATTAATAAGAGGAAAAGTTAGTGCCCTTATACAAGAGGCAATATCCAGATTTCATAGTGGGACCAAAGTTCGGCCTAAAGATCGTGGATGGAATTTGGGACAAAAAAGTTCATTCTGTGAACTCCACTTATCGGACACCAAGATATCTGCGGAAACGGTATTTATACAAAACAATTCATTGAAACCATAGTGTGTGAGCTGATGATAATTTTCAGGCCTGTGTACTGTGTAATATGTGTATTGCTTTTCTTGTAGACAATAGATGTGTGTAAAATCTTTTCAAGTGCTAAAAACAAAACAAAAAGTTGAAACACAATTTGTTTTACTTTTTTGTCTTCTCATATATTTTATTTAGATGGAGTGACCTTCGCAGCAGACTCAGGAGCGAACTTAAATCCCGGATCGAGCACGAAAAAGGGCCAGGAGGTCCCCTCCCTCAGATCTTCGAATTGACTCCACAAGATTTGAAAATTGTGGGGACCTTAGAACGGAGGTTGTTGGCAGATGCACACTTACAACATCTGGTGGTGTCTGCCACTGATGCCCCACATGCTGTGTCTGGTAATTGTGTATTCTTCTATCTGTCTATCAGTCCTTTCCAAATTGCAAACATGTATTTTCTTTCTTTCTTTTTTAGGAGACAACCACCCTCAGAGGCTGCAGTCAGATGCGGGCGGGTGGGTGGAGGAAACACAATCTCCATCATCAGTGTCACCTCCATCCACCACAGCCAGGAACCATCTATGGGCAGGGTACATGACGGTCCACCCAGATCCGGGATAAGTTAGTCTGCTGCGAAGCGCCATTGCACATAATGAACTTTTTTGCCAATTTAAATCCAGATCATTCCATTATCTATTTGAACTTTGGCCTACTATGAAACCTGGGCATTATTGCCTCTATGAATGCACCTCCCTCTTACTAATAACTGGCACTGGAATATTGGCATCATATGCTGGGTCTATTGAAGCAGACACGTTTGGAGGTGATTATTTTGAGGAAGTGGAGTAGGGACATTTGGTGCAGCAGCAGTAGCAGAATCTGCACCATCACACATCTGCAAGTGTGTCCCCCTTCCAAATCCTTCCAGAAATTCTTGTATGTGAAAATAAATAAATATATATATAATTGGTTATTATATTAAGAGGAACAGCTGCAACTAAATAGCAGAATTGATAAAACCGGAATTAAGTCATAGAAACAAAGTAACTGAAACGAGTGTGCAAAAATAAAACATTCTCAGTGTTTAGTTACTGCCACAGTGTGTGTGTATGTATGTATGTATATATATATATATATATATATATATGTATATATGTATGTATAGCATCCGGAAAGTATTCACAACGCTTCACTTTTTCCACATTTTGTTATGTTACAGCCTTATTCCAAAATGGAATAAATTCATTTTTGTCCTCAAAATTCTACACACAATACCCCATAATGACAACGTGTAAAAAGTGTTTTTGAGATTTTTGCAAATTTTAATAAAAAAAAAACCCACTAAGAAATCACATGTACATAAGTACTCGCGGCCTTTGCTATGAAGCTCAAAATTGAGCTCGGGTGCATCCTGTTTCCACTGATCATCCTTGAGATATTCTTACAGCTTAAATGAAGTCCACCTGTGGGTAATTCAGTTGATTGGACATGATTTTGAAAAGTATACACCTGTCTATATAAGGTCCCACACTTGACAGTGCATGTCAGAGCACAAACCAAGCATGAAGTCCATGGAATTGTCTGTAGACCTCCGAGACAGGGTTGTCTCGAGGCACAAATCTGGGGAAGGGTACAGAAAAATGTCTGTTGATTTGAAGGTCCCAATGAGCACAGTGGCCTCCATCATCCGTAAATGGAAGAAGTTTGGAACCATGAGGACTCTTCCTAGAGTTGTCCGGCTGTCTAAACTGAGCGATCGGGGGAGAAGAGCCCTAGTCAGGGAGGTGACCAAGAACCCGATGGTCACTCAGAGCTACAGCATTCCTCTGTGGAGAGAGGAGAACCTTCCAGAAGGACAACCATCCCTTCAGCAATCCACCAATCAGGCATGTGTGGTAGAGTGGCCAGACAGAAGCCACTCCTTAGTAAAAAGCAAATGGCAGCCCACCTGGAGTTTGCCAAAATGCACCTGAAGGACTCTCAGACCATGAGAGACAAAGATTGAACTCTTTGGCGTGAATGCCAGGCGTTATGTTTGGAGGAAACCAGGCACCACTCATCACCAGGCCAATACCAACCCTACAGTGAAGCATGGTGGTGGCAGCATCATGCTGTGGGGATGTTTTTCAGCGGCAGGAACTGGGAGACTAGTCAGGATAGAGGGAAAGATGAATGCAGCAATGTACAGAGACATCCTGGATGAAAACCTGTTCCAGAGAGCTCTTGACCTCAGACTGGGGCGACTGTTCATCTTTCAGCACGACAGCGACCCTAAGCACACAGCCAAGATATCAAAGGAGTGGCTTCAGGACAACTCTGTGAATGTCCTAGAGTGGCCCAGCCAGAGCCCAGACTTGAATCCAATTGAACAGCTCTGGAGAGATCTGAAAATGGCTGTGCACCGACGCTTCCCATCCAACCTGATGGAGCTTGAGAGGTGCTGCAAAGAAGAATGGGCAAAACTGCCCAAAGATAGGCGTGCCAAGCTTGTGGCATCATATTCAAAAAGACTTGAGGCTGTAATTGCTGCCAAAGGTGCATCGACAAAGTATTGAGCAAAGGCTGTGAATACTTATGTACATGTGATTTCTTAGTTTTTTTTTTTACTAAATTTGCAAAAATCTCAAAAAAACTTTTTACACGTCATTATGGGGTATTGTGTGTAGAATTTTGAGGACAAAAATGAATTTATTCCATTTTGAAATAAGGCTGTAACATAACAAAATGTGGAAAAAGTGAAGCACTGTGAATACTTTCCGGATGCACTGTATATGTATATATGTATGTATGTGTATATATGTATGTGTATGTATATATATATATATATATTACACCAAAAACATAGGCGGCACTCGGAGACTGGTGAACCATATAACACCCTCAACTGAGGGACTTTATTCAGTCAACGTTTCGGGGTCTTCCGCCCCTTCCTCAGGACAACAGAATTATTGTACATTTATGGTTTGTTTATAGTTTAAATACAAAGAAATTAAAAAAATAGCAAAGCACACTGATATATCTGTGATTTATATTTTAACCAAAAAATAGTCTACCTGGTTTGTACTATTATATATGCATGACATTTAATATAGACAAATTCGCAAGTGTTTTTCTCAAGGTTTTGATGTGTACATGTCTGGCGCACTACAGTACATTATAACAGACTACATTATAACTAAATAAAAGGCATAGATTCTAAACAATCATACTTTGACCAAGAAATTGAAGGTATACGTCTAAAGTAAAATAAAGAAAAAACATTAAAAAAAATAAATTATTACTACTGACGTGCTTTAAAACTTTCAATGAAATATAAGTGTACAAAGAAAACCACACGTTTAATTAAAAAAAATATTACAAAGTATGCAATACACGAGTGCCATTGCGTTCATACCTTTGTTACATACAGTAACTTGCTTACAGGGGTATTCAATATGGAGGGAAAAACTCAGTTTTTGCAATGTTTTCACACCGATGACGTCATTTTCGCAGGTTTTGGTTTTACACCGTATTCAATTTCAAAGACTTCGCAGCTTCGAAAAGTCTTTGAAAAAAAAACGGGGATAACTGTTCTCCTCTGAATAGGTGGCGAAAAAAAGTGCAGAATTGGGGTTTAGGGGTGCAGGCTTAAAAAAAATAGCCTGCACCCCATGGAATTACATTTTAAAAATAACTGTGTTAAAAAAAAAAATATAGGAACACCCCAAAAAATTAATTTAAAAATTAGGGTGAAAAAATTGTTTAAAACTAGGGAAATAGGTTCAGGGCTATTCTGCAAGTATGTGGCAGGTGTATTCTAGAATAGGCTATTAGCGGCAGGTGCATATTTGCAGAATTTAAGAAAAAAAATACTTTAGGGACATAAAAATATGCTAGTACCCATTTTCATGTACCCCAAATTTGATGGGACCACTTAAAAAAACGAAAAAAATAACCTAAGTGCTCTTCTGCATCACTTCTTCAATGTCGGGAAAAAACACCTGCCGCGGCTATTTAAAACCCCGACTTTCATTTACAGGCTAAAACGAGGGTACCCATAGTGATCCCCCATGTTTTTACAGTTTTAGGGGGATCCTACAATTTATTCCAGGTAAATTTCGTTTTTTTTCGGCGATCCTACTTCGCCGGGTCCCGTTTTCATATTGAATACGGGGATAAAGCGGGCGCGCGCCCGATACTTTATCCCAGGAAAATCTCCGATATGCAGCATAAACTTCGACAGCGAGGTTTACGTTCCATATTGAATACCCCTCATAGTGGTAATCTCTGCCCCTGTGCATACAATCACTGTGATGGATAGCACCTGCTATCATTCTCATCGCATGTTCTATTCCCATGGCCCTTTTAGCTGTGCCTCACTCAGAAATTTCTAACCTCATCCCACACAGTGAAAGCCCAAGCTGCGTAAGGCATTGCAGTGGCTAATTCATGCACGTCCCCTGCAATGGCGTTTTAAACGCACTGACACGCCTTCGTTTCCCCGACCGCCAATTCCCCCCTCCCTGGCACCACTCCCAAACAACTCTGTCAATCACTCTGTGATGGGTCTGCGTAGTCACTGGCTTGTATGCGCACTGCGATGCATGCGCAGAACGCAACAATCGCCTGATTCTCGTGTGCGTAATCGCAGTTGCAATCTGTAATGAATCAGGCCCTCAGTGCAAGTTGCTAATTGGATTGCAAAATTAATTTGCTATGCAAATTCGAAGAGAAAATAGCAACTCGCACCTCACAATTCTCCTAATTGGATTGACTCTTTAGCGTTTTCTTTTTATTTAAATGTTTCTTTATTGAAGCATAATAATTGTGGGTCTCATTCAGACCCGCTCGCGAGCGCTGTACGCTCGCAAGCGGGTCGATGTTACCCAAATGCGCATGCGCGAGACCCGAATAATGACGGGGTAGCCGTCGTTATGGGTCTCGCATCAAAGGGGGCGTGCTGTCGATGGTGAGTGACAGCACGCCCCCTTTGGTGGGCATGCCGGGGGCGTGGCTGCCCAGACGGAGACGTTCCCATGGGAACGCCTACCGTCTGGGTCTGGCCCCACTGACATCACTAGTGATGTCAGTGGGAGTGTTTTTGGCTCTGATAGAGCCAACAGCACTCCGGGCTTGCGGCAGACGAGACCCTACCACAAGGGTCTCGTCGCAAGCCCGATGGTCGCGATGGTCTTGACCATCGCGACCATCTTTTTGGCCACTCGCATAAGCTGTGGGTGGTCACCCACAGCTATGCGAGCGGCCAGAAGGCCGCTCCAATTTTAGGTAGGCCGGCCCTGATTCAGAGCGAGCGCTCTGGTCAGAGCGTCCGGCTCTTATTCAGGCCCTGTGTACAATGGTACAAAAAGTAACATATATAAAATTAATGTCAATATCAATATAAACAATGACACGTTCATAGCATGTACTGTATACAGAAAAATCAACATCTGGAAGCTGATACATTAATAATCAGTAAATATCTATACCAATACATCATTGCAGTATAATCAAGAAAACAATATATATGAGTATATATGAATAATACTAACAAATATGTATTACACAAGCCCGGGTTCTCAACAACTTTACATATCTCTCAGCGGGAGAATTATGTACATTAAAATGATATTGGAGGATCATTTGCACAAATACGTGTTTCATACCAGAGTGTATGGCGTTTTCTTTTTCAATATTGAATAAACCAGAAAATATCTAAAAATAATGGAATGTACCGTAGACAAATCATGTCTCACCAATGTATATTTGCAACTACAGTCTCTCCAAATGTTACTTACGGCATTTGGGACTAACACAAATAGCAAATGTTACATTAACGTAAGTGTGAAATCTTCTGTAGGAATCACACACAGCTTTCAATCCATCTTGGGGTGCTGTCAGACGAGCACTTTCTACACCCAGCAATGTAGCTGCTCTGCGACCTGGCTTTTATAATCTGTATATGCCGCGTCCTTAAGTCCAAATGCGACCGGATCTTGTGTATATCTGTAAAATGCATATGCGCTATACCATGCAAGTGAGGAAGAAGTGATCTGACCATGGGTGGATCTCTCTTTGCATGAAAGGTGCATTTCTGCGTGGCAACTGGGCGGCTGCTGTGCGGACACATGGAACAGATCTGTGGCCGGAGATGGGAAGACTGTTTCTGACGGATTTTTTGTGGCGGGCATTGGGTGGGTGTAGGACCCGATCCTACTGCCAATGACTGCAGAAGGCAAAAGAGTGGGTGGCATGGCCTTTCTCATGAAGAAGGATGGATACTCCCATAGACGCTTGGGTACTTGCATTAAAATAAGATAGTAAGAAGGCAGATGTGCCCCACATCAGGCCCACAGAGAGATTAGAGACTGGGCTTCTGAAAAGTTATACACTGGACGCAGAAAGTGCCAGTCTGGCACCACAGGCTGATTGCAGCGATTTAGTGACAGCCAGGAAGTTTTTTAATTTTTATCTATCCCTCATTCATTTTTTTTTTCCCCCTCATTTATCTCTGTAGACCCCATGCTGTCCTGTCCTGTAACGTCCCGGAGATCACAGGAGCTCATTACAAAGGGGCCCACTCAAGATGGATGCTCACTGCATGGACTACACAAAGATGGCCACCGCTGGGCCAGTAATAGAACCCATAGCCCCTTCTGGGAGTTCTCAAGGAGTGATTGATGGAAAAAGTGGCAGAGCCTTTCGGGAGCCGAGTCTGGCATGAAAAAGTGAGGCAGGGTCTTTAAATGGAGCTGGTTTGCTGCCAAACAAGGTCCCTGTGCAAGAGGAAGCTGTGAGTCAGGAGATTGACTGTGAGCGCAGGCCTGCCTGGGAGTGTGATAGCCGTAGGGCGGTTGCTGTGAAGCTGACAGGCAGGACTGTCAACCCGCTGCTGTAGCTGGAGAGTGGATCTCCATGAGAGGTGTGAGGCAGAAAGACAAGTTGGAGAGCAGTGTGGAACTGACCCCTTGTGCAGGGCCGAAACTAGGATATCTGACACCCGGTGCAAGGCAGCACTTTTGCGCCCCCTCCCTTCCTGTACCTGGAGTTTGTCCTTGCTCCTCCATAAGGCAGTGCACTACTCAGACGTCCCTGGTATAGTGACTTACATTATTCCACACACCATAATGCCCATTACACATTATGCCACACACTGTAATGCCTATTACTAAAGTGCCACATATTTGCCCGACACCATTTTATACCCCACAGAAAGGCTTCTAATTACTTTAAAATTACCTGCTCGTTGTCGGGGGTTTTATGCTCATTACCATTTCCATGCTCGTTGCCAGGGGTTACATGCTCGTTGCCATGGGGTTACATGCTCGTTGCCATGGGGTTTCATGCTTGTTGCCATGTGGTTTATGCTCGTTGCCATGTGGTTTATGCTTGTTGCCAGGGGGGTTTCATGCTCGTTGCCAGGGGGGTTACGTGCTCGTTGCCAGGTGTTACGTGCTCGTTGCCATGGGGTTTATGCTCGTTGCCATGGGGTTTATGCTCGTTGCCATGGGGTTTCATGCTCGTTGCCATAGGTGTTTATGCTCGTTGCCAGGGGATTTCACGGGAGAAGATGCAGCTTTCAGCATCTTCTCCCGGCAGCGCCAGCGTTCCCGGTGCCAGGAACACTGTGTGCATTGCGCTGGCCTAACAGACACTAGAGGTCCAGTAGGATCTCTAGCATCTGTCTCCTAGGCGGCGGCCATTTTTGGATTGCCGTTTTCAGCAGAGTCAGAATCTGCTGAAAACGGCCATCCAAAAATGGCCGCCGCCAAGGAGGAGACAGACACTAGAGGGCCAGTAAGGACCTCTAGCATTTGTCTCTTTGGCAGCGGCCCTTTTTGGATGGCCGTTTTCTGAAGCCACCTCGAGTCAGTTTTTTTCAGCCCCTGCAATCCGGCACCCGGTGCATGTGCACCTCTAGCCTCCCCCCCCCCCCCCTAGTTGCGGCCCTGCCTTGGGAGAGCCAGGCCAGTATCTGCAGCGTTGGGTGTTTCAAGCTGGTCCCTGATCTGTGAAGGAATCCAAGGTTCTGGCTGAGTGCCAGGGACGATTTACTAGCAAGAAATGGGTGGTAATTCAAACCTGGAATTCTTGTGGCAGCCATAATTCTTCAGACATTTCATGCATTATAGAGACTGCACCTGTGATTTGTGTTCTTTCAACGATTATGGTACACACCGAGAACATTAAGTGATTGAACTTCTAATTATTGTGCTGATTATTTGAGCGTGTGTGTGGCTGTAATCCGGCATTTGAATATTGGAGTACAGACATTCCTCACTTAACCATCTACTCGTTTAACAACCGTTCGGACTTACGACCAGCACTCTGACCAGCTGGAACCCATAGTACAATGACTAAAATGTTATTCTGAATGTCTTTATTTTTTTATTTTTTTTTATAACTTTAATTGTACTGTAAAGTATGTAAGAAGAGTTATGCAAAGTAAAACCGTTGCAGTACCAAGTTTGAATTTCCTTTAGACCTTTTCTTTATCCAGAATACATAAAAATGATTACCTCCTGGCACCTCGATTAGTGACCAATTCGTTTAACGGGAGAGTGTGCATGAGCCCATTTGGGGTACACTGTCATTATAATCGCTGTGTTCTGTCTATGGGGAACTGAGCTGTAGCTCATCGCCTCTGAGGAACTGAATAGTTTGATTGTGGATGTGCGCATTCTGATTATTGATGCATGCTATTTGATATTGTGGGTCATTGTCAATATTCTTTTCTGCGTTATCTCCTGTCTCATTATTATTGCTATATTTCATGTCTTATTCGCTATCGTTAGTTTTCATATCTTTGTCATTATCTATCTTTCTTGTCTCAATTATTATTGCTATTCTGTGTCATATTCAGTGTTCATAGTCTTCTGAAATTCCATTTTCTTGCGGTACTTGCTGCTGATATCTGTTTGTGTTACATGAAGGTGACACGTTGCCCACCCTTCCCTATACTTGTAATTATTAAATGTACCGTGGTGGTTTTAGCAGCAGACCCTGTGTGCAGGGCCACCATCAGGGGGAGACTGCCAAGTATTGAAGTCCTGGGCCCAAACAGAGAGGGGGTGCCCGTACGACCGCACTCCAGCAATGCAGTGCAATAAAGTTTTCTTCTTCGGGGTCCATAGGGATACCATGGATATTATGGTTGGAAGACCAGTTACCAAACAGTTAAAGCTTCAGCTCCCAGGATGCCCTGGGTCCTCCTCCATATATATCCCGCCCCTAGCCATAAGACTTCAGTTGTTCGTTTGGTGCGGCAGGATCAAGATGCACCTTTGTAACAGGGGACTTCATCTACCTCTACCGGGCCTCAACATCGGTAATGGTGCTGGTGATTTTTGGCGGGTCGCGGCTGAACTTAGCTAGCAGCAATGCTGCGACCTGGACTGCACCGGATCCTCAGAGATGTCAGGTAAGGCGATTCCTCGCTTACAGGGAATCGCGCTTGGCAGTCCTTGCTTTTGGTGTCGGAGATTCACCAGGAGCCGCTGCTGTCAGGGCCCGGGATTGTCCGCATCCTCACTACACCAGCCGGAGCCTTATCGTCTGACGCCGGGGATCGGCAGCAGACGCTATCTGCTACCACGAGGCCACGTAGATTAGGGGAGGTAGGCGCTCCCCGGCAGCTCCCCTCCTGACTCAGACGCAGTCCTTACGAAGGGTTTTGCGCGTCTCGGTTGCTCCGCCTACCCTCCATGTGTATATGAGACGCTCACGGTTCACGCTCAGTGCCCCCTGTAGCTGTTGGTGTCAGGAGGGTCTGGGTCAGTCTCCCTGTATACCTATCGCTTGGCTAAGGTATATTGTGCTCTATATCCTACCATTCATGTAGCTGATTTAGAACCGATTGTAATTATATTACACACAGTATGCATTGTATGTGACTGCTTGCTAGCTGCTGTATTGTTACTGTCTTTAATTTCTGTCTGTCAATTATAACTATCACTGTTTTCTCTCCATCCTCTTGGGGTGGGGGTTTCTTTCTGAGTACTTCATATTCATTAAGATATTTGTGAAGGTGTTCACATTGCAATGTTACCTTTATACTTATATAAGCGTACAGGGAAACAGGAGTTCAAGCAGGATTTATTTATGACTGTCAGTAATAACTATCACTGCTATTGCTCCATTTGACCCTCAACTACTGGGCCCCATACATGAGAGATGGATTGCCATGATCCCGCAATGTTGCAACTCTGCATCGCAAGATCGCAGAAATCCAACATGTTGGATTTCGGCAATTTGACGATCGCGATCAAAAAATTATCGCAATCGTCATATCGGGGACATCGATCCGGCGACGGATCACAGAACATTGATGGTGGGCGAGCGGAAATATCCGATCGCAGCCCTGCCTCGCGGCGATCCTTCGCAGATGTATGGGCACCGAAACAGGATGTGTAGGGGTTCAATTGTACTTCACATTTACGTGTGAAGACTGAGCTGCCCATCCCCCTCTCTCCTAATTTTTTGGAGACGCTCAGCTGCAATTAATCATGAAAATGTTTGCTGAGGGGAGATTTGGTCTCTCTCTCGAGTATACCTTTCTCCTAGGACCAAGGTATATAGCAGTGGAATCCTAGCAACTTTTTTGCTTGTATAAGTTGATTCAGTGCCGACTTGTAAGTATATTTGTATGCATTGCACTTATATCCTACCAATGTGATTGCGATTTAGTGCCCATTTGCAAATATATTTATATTCATGTAGATCCTATCAAACTTATGTGCTTAGGTAGTTGATTTTAATGGCCTTTTGCAAATCTATAATATGAATTTTATGTGACATGCTAACTGTAAAAAAAAAAAAGTTTTGGTTTTCTTTTGGGTTTTTTTCCTAACCCCCAACTACCTGGTGTATAGGGGTTAGAGAGTACTTCACATTTATTTTTATCTGTGAAAGGGGTCACATTGTTAACCCTACACTGGTTGTAGGTTACTTGCAAGTATTTCCCATGTGTTAGGACAAGGGTAGACAGGAGACTGTAGTCCCTGTGCTGGTTTCATGTAAATCCTGTGCAGTTGGCCTCTCAGGATTTCATACATGAAGGACTGTGTGTTGATTGTTGTACACCACAACAGTCCACCTCGCCAGCACCTGTTTAGGGGTCACCTTAAATGTCCTCCTGGTCTCAGGTTATGATGCAATTAGTGGACCGCTTATCAGCCTCCCACTTTGGATTACCCACAATGATTACAGCCTGCTATGTTTCCTCTTCCCATACATCCTTCCTGGATGGAGGGTTATGTCCACTCAGTTCAGAATCTGGCTTTTAGCATCTACCTATCTGCAGATGTTACAGGCGAATAAGGCATCAGCCGTCTAAGCATATAGATGGATTGCATCGTCCTCTCAGTCCACCATGCTTTCAGATTCTGGTATATCATCTGAGGAGGCAGAGGATACACAGGTTTCTCCTTCTGGGTCAAACTCGGAGAGGGGGAGCGTCATTTATCAGTGGATGTTCCCCTCTAGCAAGGGCGGTTAATTCAATCCTCATTATAAAAGATGAAGTACCGGCTCCTAAAGCCTAATAAACCTGGTATTCAGACACCAGAAGGTGATTTAGGCTGGATTCCCTCAATGTGAACAGCTCACTGATCTTATGGGGGAAGCATGGAACACTCCAGGTAAACGGTTCCAGATTCGAAAAAGACTGTCTGTTTACCCTCTCCCAGGGAGAGTGCATTTGGTGGGAAATCCTCCTCCCTACTGGAGATACTTACGTGACACCTCCTAAAGGGTTGCTCCCCAGAAGGTTGTTTGCACAACTCCCCCATCAGATCCTATCAAGGCCATTCATGCCCTGCTAAATTTAGGGGTGATAATCCCAGATTCCTTTTGCTAACAAGGAGTTATTACTCAGATTTGTTTTTGATTCAGAAGCTAAATGGGTCTCATCGCTCTATTCTGAATCTGAAATCTCTCTACAGGTTCATCCATGTGCCCAAGTTCCATATGGAGACCCTACGGTCAATTATGCTAGCAACGGAACCTGGGGATTTCATGGTCCCTGGATATACAGGATGCATATTGCCCTATTCCACCAAGGGTTTCTGAGTTTTGCTGTTCATCAGCAACATTACCATTACCCTTTGGTCTGTCCACAGCCTCTTGGGTGTGTACCAAGATAATGGCAGTCATGACTGCTCATCTCAAAAGGAGTCAAGATACTGTCATACGTGGACAACCTCCTAATACTGGCAGTCTACGGAGGTTTTACAACATCATCTCCAGCTGACCACTGCCTGTCTACTGGAGCAAGGCTGGATAATCAATTGGAAAAAGTATTTCCTTTCTCCAACACAGCAGATGGTACAGCTGGGGGCGCTACTGGATTCCCTGGCACAAAAGATCTTTCTACCAGTGGTCACACCTTTCAGGGAAGATGGACAAATCAAGAAAGTCATCTGCCAATAAACATTCTGGAACTGCGAGCAGTATACAGAGCACTGATCATGGCACAGGACCTGCTCCAGGGCAGGCCACCCCAGATCCAGTCCGACAATGCAACTACAGTGGCCTACCTCAATCATCAGGGAGGCACAAGTTATGCAGCCATGAAAGAAGTGACAAAGGTTCTGATTTGGGCAGAACATCGTCTTCCAGCCATCTCACCAATATTCATAATGGGAGTGCTAAATTGGGAAGCAAACTTCCTAAGTCGCCAGGACATACACGCCGGAGAGTGGTCTCTCCATCCGGGAGTGTTTCAGCTCTTGGTAAACAAATGGGGTCTACCAGAGATAGATCTCATGGCATCACATTACAACCACATGGTCCCCAAGTACAGGTCCAGGTCCAGAGACCCATCAGCAGCATTCATGGATGCACTTGACAGTAAGATAGGACTTCAAGCTGGCGTATCCATTTCATCCGATTTCTCTACTCCCAAGAGTTCTCAGAAAATTGAAGCAGGAAGTCTGAACGGTAATACTGGTGGCTCCGGCTTGGCCCAGACGTCATTGGTTCACCGACATACAGAATCTGTCCATAGACAGTCCTTATCCTCTTCCTCTATGGCAGGATCTGCTAACGCAGGGTCCTTGCCGACATCCGGACTTACCGCGTCTGGCTCTGACAGCGTGGCTCTTGAATCTTCCATCGTAAGAGCAAAAGGTTTTTCCAGTTCTGTACTTCAAATGATGCTTAGGGAACGGAAGCCTGCCTCTGCCCGCATCTATTACAGAGTTTGGTATTCCTTTGGTCAATGGTGTTCTCATAGGAAATGTAATCCTAAAATATTCAGGATTTCCAAGGTACTGGCTTTTCTTCAGGCGGGTTTAGATAAAGGTCTCCGCCTGGCAATTACCAGATGTTAGAATTTCTTTCCAAGGAGTTCTGAGAGTTCAGCCTCCTTTTTGTTCCACCGGTAGCATCGTGGGATTTGTCTTTGGTTCTTAAGGGGCTACAGGCTTCTCCATTTGAAACTTTGGAATCTGTGGATTTAAAGTGGTTAACAGTGAAAACACTTTTTCTGCTAGCTATCTCTTCTGCTTGCAGAGTCTCTGATTTGGCAGTGCTATCTTGTCGCTCCCCAATTTAGATTTTTCACCAGGATAGAGCTGTTCTTGGTACAAGGGAGGGTTACCTTCCTAAGGTAGTTTCCCATTTTCATGTAAATGAAGAAATTGTTGTTCCAGCTTTTCTGTAGATGAAGTCTCCCTGGATGGAGTTAGTGCTCTCCGGATTTATGTGGAGCGTACAAACTCTGTTAGAAAATCAGATGCTCTTCTTGTATTGTATGGTTTTCACAAACGAGGATGGCCAGCTAACAAGCAGACACTGGCTCGATGGTTACGTATGACTATCTCTCAGGTGTACACACAGGCAGATCTCCCTGTCCCAAGCACGGTGACAGCAAATTGGTCTGTGGGGCCATCATGGGCATTTAGTCGTGGTGCCTCTGTTGAGCAAGTGTGCAAGGCAGCCACGTGGTCTTCTGTCCACACTTTTCTTGATACTTTTGCCTCAGGATGCTTCTTTTGGGCGATGAGTTCTCCTTTCTTCTCAAGAGCGTCCCTCACCCTAGGGGAACTGCTTTAGGACATGCCCATGGGATCCCTGTGGACCCCGAAGAAGAAAATTAGAGTTATGGTAGACTTTTCTTCGAGGCCCATATGTCCACAGGCCACCACCCTGACGCACCTGGCTTCATTTGGGTGATTTTTCTTTTGGTCACAGATTCCCTCATTTTTGTGTAAGAATGTTTCTGGTGTACTATTGTTCTTCCTTCTCCTCTTTCTTTCTCCTGCCTTGAGGCTTGTTAACTAAACTGAAGTCCTATGGCTATGGGCAGGATATATATGGAGGAGGACGCGGGGCATCCTGGGAGCTGAAGCTTTAACTGTTTAGTGCCTGGTCTTCCAACCATAAAATCCCATGGTATCCCTGTGGACCCTATGGACCTTGAAGAAAAGGAGTTATCTAGGTAAGTCTACCATAACTCCAATTCTTTTTGTTTTTGGAGAACCAGCTCTTGATGCCATGACATCACACAGCTGAAAGAGAGGAGCCACGTTCGTGAAGACTGAGGAGCAACAAGAAGAAGGTAAGTGTGGGGTCTGGCAGTGACTGGGGCTGGAGACAAGAGCCGGCAAAGAAGGGCTGGACTGGAGAGACAGAAGAGGGGCTGGCCCCAGACACAGAAGGGGAGGCTGGCTGGGGAAACAAGGGGTGCTGGCTGGGGAGACAGAAGGGGAGCTGGTTAGAGACAGAAGTGAGGCTGGCTGGTGAGACAGAAGGGGGGGCCTTGCTGGGGATACAGAAGGGGGTCTGGCTGGAGAGACAGGGGGGCTGACTGGCACTGGAAAGACATCAAAGGGCTGGAGTTTCAGAAACATGTGGGGGGGGGAGTATCCTATTTTGTCAAACCTAGGTGTCTCATATTCACTGAGTATTAGGATTGTGAGGTGTAGAGGTTTTCTGAATCGAACTTTGGTGGACGGAAAAAATGTTCCCTGCCCAGTGGCCTATCAAGATTCAGGAGGAGGCACTGCCAGAAATCAGGAGAGGTGAGAGAAATAGCAGATACGTAGTCACCACCACAACATGACACTATAGTCCTAGACATGTTTGTGCAACTTTTTAAATAAAAAAAAAACGCATTTATTTAAAGAGAATACAGTGACTTGGTGAAAATGTGTAACTGTCGTAAAGCGACTTTGAGTCCTGATGGAGTAAAGCGCTATATAGATAAATTATTATTATTAAGATTGTTGCCAGTTTACACTGTCTTCAAGGTTAGGGAGATCCCCAGGGTTAGTGTTCTCATCTACAGGAGAGTAGCTGAGGAGATGTATGTACCATGACCTGCAGCATATCGTGCACGCCGTGTGCTAGGGACATATCCGGATCACCCTGCCTGAGCTATTATCTCCCTCTGACATCACAGTCTCCTGAGTCACAGCCCAGGCTCCGCTGTTGATGTGAAAGTCACTTCTTGGTATAATCCCTTCTCCTATCTGACATGTGTACTCATTCCAGGAGCAGGTCTCCGAGCCAGCAGTGGGTTAGCTAGAGTCTATTATAACCTATATTATAACACCTTCAGAGTATTCCAGAGGCCAAAGAGGGGGAGACGAGAGCAATGTTCTTGGGCAAAATTTTGCTGCTGTTAATACACAGTGCAGGTGTACATGACTGCCTGTAATATCTTTAAAATAAAATATATATATATATTTATTTTTTTTCATGATCAGAATTTGTTATTGTAATATTTATAAAAGTGATGATTCGCACAGTACCATTTCTATTCTTCTGTAGACTAGGTGTAGTCCTCCTGTGCACAGTGCCACTTCTATTGTTCAGTAGGCTAGGAGTAATTCTCAGTATCTGTTCTTATCCTATGCACAGAACCACATCTCCTTCTGTATACTGGGTGCACTTCTCAGAATGTATTCTTATCCTGTACACAGAACCACTTCTCTTCTTCTGTTGACTGAGTGTAATTCTCAGAATTTAAAATTATCTTGTGCACAGAACCACATTTCTTCTTCTGTACACTTGGTCTAAATCTTAGAATCTATTCTTATCCTGTGCACAGAACCCACTTCTCTTTTTCTGTATATGGGGTGTAATTCTCAGTATTTGTTTGTATCCTGTGCAGAGAACCACTTCTCTTCCTCTATATTGGCAGTAATTATCAGTATCAGTTCTTATATCATGCTAAGTGCCACTTCTCTTCCTCTATATTGGCAGTAATTCTCAGTATCTGTTCTTATACCATGCTCAGTGCCACCTCCCTTCATATATATATATGTATGTGTCACTATATATAGGGCGTGATTCTCAGTAGCTGTTCTTATCCTGTGCACAGTGCCACTTCTCTTTTTCTCTATATGGGGTGTAATTCTCAGTATTTGTTTGTATCCTGTGCAGAGAACCACTTCTCTTCCTCTATATACTGGCAGTAATTCTCAGTATCTGTTCTTATACCATGCTCAATGCCACTTCTCTTCCTCTATATTGGCAGTAATTATCAGTATCTGTTCTTATATCATGCTAAGTGCCGCTTCTCTTCCTCTATATTATATTGGCAGTAATTCTCAGTATCTGTTCTTATACCATGCTCAGTGCCACCTCCCTTCATACATATATATATATATGTATGTATGTCACTATATATATGTCACTATATATAGGGCGTGATTCTCAGAAGCTGTTCTTATCCTGTGCACAGTGCCACTTCTGTTTCTCTATACACTGGGTGTAATTCTCAGAATCTGTTCTTATCCTGTGCACAGTGCCACTTCTGTTTCTCTATACACTGGGTGTAATTCTCAGAATCTGTTCTTATCCTGTGCACAGTGCCACTTCTCTTGTGGGGAACTTTGAATATGCCACACAGAGTGTGTGACCACATGTTGGAGGTGTTGATATATGTGTAGGGACAATGGGTCTGATTCAGCAGTGAACACAAAGGTGATTCAGGATGCAGATTGAGCGATTGTTTGCCATTGTGCACACGTATAAGCCGCACTACGATCGCATTGTGAATACGTACGCACAGGAGAATCATTCGCAAAGTGAGTGACAGGCTGTCAGCATTTGGGGGTGGTGACATGGGGTGATTAGCCACAGTGATTGCATACGCAGCATGAAAGCTCTCTGCGTGCAAGACTTGCAATGTCTGCATCAGGTCACTTTCTGCGTGACTGCCCGATGTACATTGATGGTACTGATATTTATGCAGAAAAGCAACATTGGACGGTAAGGAATCTATATTTGAACCTCTATATACCCCTGCCTATACCTTCTAATATCCTACCTATAAACCTCTAAGGATGACGCTATTTTGCGTACGCAGTCATACAGTAAATAAAGACTCCAGACTTGGAACGTGTGGTTCCAAAGCACAAAGTATTATTAAAGTAAAAGTACAGTCAGTTACACGCTATTGATCCAAACACAATTCGGCACAAAGAAATTATACAGACCCAAGTACAGTATACATACGCAGCGCTTTCTGGTCCAGATGTTAGGCATCAGCAAGAAACCCCTCAGTCAGCATTCAGCAAGAAGACTAAGAACCCAGTGTTGGAGCACACATATTTATACCCCCTCCCCGGAATAGACAGAACAATAGAGAAGTTTGTTGCTTATGCCATTGGTTCCCAAGGGGGAAGCATCTGTTACAGAGCGTTTAACAGGCTGGTTCAAATAGACTCAACCCAGTCTCCAACAACTGGGGGTCTCTGCCCTCCCGCCCCATGCAACATCCTAACAGTTGTTCATATAATATACATTTTGTTGCTTGTAGGCTCTGCGATCCATAACTTGAGTTTGCATGATGCGACCTCCCCACCGATAACACCGGAATACTGTAAAAAGAATACGCATCAGGACAAAACCAAACACAACTTGCTTAGCATGTATAATACCTTAGTTATCAAATACCTTTATTTCTCAGCATTTAAACTAACTGAACCAACTTAAATCATACACTTTAAAGCTTATTGAACCTTATGTGTGAATATGTAATGTGTAGGTATTCAGGGTTTGATATAAGGACGCTAGTTAACTTGGGGCAGATGCGTGCGCATAAAGCTAATAATACAGTGGTTTCATACAAAGTCCTATGCATTCGCTAATATGCGACTAGTTAACAGCGCAATTGTGAGTATTAATGTGTGTATGAGACATGATGAAAGATGCAATCGCATGTTGCTAATAGTAATATCGCCACATGTACTAACGGGTAAGTTTATCTAAAATGGCGCTTAGGCGGCCATTCGCAAAATGGCGTCTTGCGATCTCATTTCCAAAGTGGAGTCTTGCGGCCAGTCGCAAGATGGCGTCGCTGCAATTAAATTTTAAACTGAACTTGTCTCAGCCAATTATTCAGCTTCGACAATGCTGCCTTAATACTAACCACTATGCCACCTTTTATATATAATGCCACCTTGTATATATAATGCTAACCACTGTGCCACGCTGAATATCTAATGCTAACCACAGTGCCACCATGGCAAACAGCAGTTCTTACGGAGTGTCTGATGTGACCTATGAGGCATTCGGGCCCCCATATGACGTTTTCATGGTCCTCCGCAGCGCAGGGCGTAGGGCCCCTCAATCAGGTAAGGCAACGTAAGGGCCGCGGGGAATTACTTTTATAAATAATAGCTGAAAGTGGAATCATCCATTGAATGATATTATCTATATCAGGGAGTATAATATCTTATGTTTACCTCTTTCTTGTCTTAAGCTGGGTACACGCCTGACCGATATATCTGCAGATGATGGTTGCTCATACACACTGAACGGCTTTCACTGACTATCTGGCCTGGGGTCCCGCTGGTCGGAAGTCGCATCGCGCTCCCCTCCGGAGTCCTGTGCAGTAAGTGTATGGGGGTGGTAGTCCGCCACACACAGCACGATCTGTAGATATATCTGCCATCGGCTGTGCTGCACAGCCGACACGATGTGTGTGAGATCGACGCCATTCACAGACATATCGTCTGTACACACTGGCCGATGGGCACACTATATTTTGGCCAGTGTGTACCCAGCATTACACGTCAGTACACTATTATTGTTATCTTGTAATTGTGTTATTGAATCAACATCACAAACAAAAAATGACAATAGGAAAATTAGTTCTACAATAATGACAAATGTATTATATATATATATACGTACATACTGGGCTGGGTACAGGATCCCGGTGATCAGATTACAGACAGCGGAATCCTGACAGTCAGAATCCGAACAGAATTTCATAAGTATCATAACCCCTGACCCTCCCGCTGACCCACCTTTCTCACAGCCTAGTCCTAACTCTCCCCTCCACAGGCCTAACCCTAACGCGGGCCTATCCCTAACCCTCCCCCTAGTGCCTAACCTTAATCCCTAACCCTCCCGCTGACCCACCTTTCCTGCAGCCTGGTCCTAACTCTCCCCTCCACAGGCCTAACCCTAACGCAGGCCTAACCCTCACCCTAGTGCCTAACCTTAATCCCTAACCCTCCCGCTGACCCACCTTTCCCGCAGCCTAGTTCTAACTCTCCCCTCCACAGGCCTAACCCTAACGCAGGCCTAACCCTCCCCCTAGTGCCTAACCTTAATCCCTAACCCTCCCGCTGACCCACCTTTCCCGCAGCCTAGTCCTAACTCTCCCCTCCACAGTCCTAACCCTAACACAGGCCTAACCCTCCCCCTAGTGCCTAACCTTAACCCCTAACCCTCCCGCTGACCCACCTTTCCCGCAGCCTAGTCCTAATTCTCCCCTCCACAGGCCTAACCCTCCCCCTAGTGCCTAACCTTAACCCCTAAAGCTAACCTTAATTCTTACCCTCGGGATGTCAGCGGTCGGGATTCTGGAGCCTGGATTGCGACTGCTGTCTGGATTCCGGTGCTGGGATTATGACTGCCGGGATACCAGCTCCATCCCTACATACCAGTGTACACACTGGCATAATATCACTTAGAAAGGTAGATGAATTACATAAAAAGCATAAAGTTGAGGTCGTCTAGGATTTCAGAAGTGACAATTGTTGGGGGAAGGGGGGGTAAAAGGTAGGACCCGTTGGTCAGAATACGCATTTTGTAGCATGTGGCTGGACGTAGGCTATTATGGATTTGAAGCTGCTTGGGGGCAGATAATCTTGACATATACTTGACGTCATTGTCCTATATCACAGACTGAGCTATAAGCATTAGATTACTAACAAATTTTGTGACGTTCCTAGTTACATGAAACCCCTGTATGTATCTATGTGACTTCACTCTTCTTTATAGAAAACATTGTCACCCATGTGTTGTCCTGCGCCCCCCCTCCCCACATCCCCTATAAATGGGATCCCTACTTCCGTCACTTCTCCCAAGTGTACATAAATAGACTCTCTCCAGCGTTGCCAGATTTAAGAGCTGACTCTGACAGAAGGTCACTGACGAGCTGGTACTGAGAGCGGGTTACTGTACTAGTTGGTGTCAGCTGTCTGTTCCCCTAGCTGCCTGGATCTGAGAGTCTGTCGCTTCCCACCACCTGCAGAAGTGCCACAATTTCCCCTGCCCATCGTTTTCCTACCCGAATTTCACAATGAACGTCGTGCCGTGTGCCCGCTGCGGCTATGGCGTGTACCCGGCTGAGAAGATAAACTGCATAGACCAGGTTAGTCTTTCTGGCGGCTGCATTTTTCGCTTTGCCAATCGGTTGTTTCGCATTGCTACAATCTGATCAGCTTTTATTAAACTGGTAAAGACATGAGCATTTTTATGGGTGACCGTTGTGCCAGTACGATGATACCTAGAACACTAAAACGCTTGATTGTATGTGACTAGAGGTCTATTGATCATACAACTTTCCTACAATGTCTTTCCGCTATGTCAGATCACAATTGTAATCTGGGTCAATTCACCGGTCACTTCTCGCCAAAGGGTACGGGTGACGGTGTAAGGTGGTAAATCTCCCCTGTGATGTCTAATATCCATCATAAGTTACGGTTAGGCCTGAGTTATTCTTTATAGTACACGCGTTTTCCTAATAAGCCCCGAAAATAGATCACATCGGAACTGCGTATAAAACATAAGTTACAGAAATTTATAGGTATATTAACATCGCCTGTACATTATAATAATGGCATAGTACCGCGGGTTTGTATTGTGCGGTTCCATGGTAGTCACATGTCATTGCGCTGGCATGCAAATTGTTTAATGAGGACACAGAAGCTCACCCAGTCTGTGCACTTGTATCTTCAGAGCTGTTTTTTTGCCTTTAAATCTGTATTATATATTGGACAAAGGGCCTGATTCAGAGCCGGACGCAATTAGCGCTCGTTCGTTCAGAAAAAGGGGTGGCTATTCAAATGAACCGTTCGCTCTTTGCAGTCTGTTCACGCCTCTATGTCTGAATGAGCGAACAAAACTTGCGGTCGTTTTTTGGATAACTACACCCCTTGGCTGCTCGCATCCTACGTCATGTCCGCTATTTATTAGATTAATCGAGTACATCGAACAGCGTATGAACTGCTCGCTATTTTTGTGGTTGGTTTTTCCTACCACAAATTTGCGAGCAGTTCTGACTATAAAATAACCCAGTGACGTGGTCAGTGACGCTGCTGTATTAATTATGCACACCCATAAAACGCCCGTTTTGACCTTTAAGCACGCCTGCGTTCTGAATTCCACTCCCCGTTTTCAAGCACCTTCCCCTGTTACCACCCACATACGCCTCCTCCTGTCACTCATATTAGCAGGCATTCGCTATTTAGCGAACAGACGATTTTCGGCCGCACTGACTGGTTCGCGCATGCGTATTACGATCCGTACGCATGCGCAGTTGGGCAAACATCGCTCAGAACGAACGAGCGGCCGCTTATGAGCGGCTCTGAATCAGGCCCAAAGTTCCTTTTGGTATGTGTCTTCACAAACCTGACGTAGGCGTACGTTTCTTATTGCTTTTTAGTCTGTAGATGATTATTGTCAGCTCATGTCCACTACAGGTGGTTCCTCAATGAAATCCATATTAAACGATTATTGCTGTGTATGTGTATTTTAGGAGACCTCTGTCTGTGGCGGGGGCCCCTCTTTGTGTTATAAAGGCATAGGTACTTATAAAGGATTGAATTGGTAATAAAGGCCTGGGTTGGTATATAAAGGCCTGGGCTGTAATACAAAGGCCTAGGTTGGTATAAGGGGCGTAACAACCGTGGGTGCGGTTGCTATGGGGTCTGCAGCACCTCCAGGGGCCACCTCCCCCTACACACCTCAACGGCTCACCTCAACGGCATTACTAGAACAGAAGCCACTGATGATCCACAGAAATTTTGCTAAGGGGCCCCCACCTCTGGTTACTCCCCGGTTGGTATATAAAGGCCTGGGTTGTTATATATATATATATAACTATGTTGATGCTGCCGAGTAATTTTTGTAACTGCATCGCGTCTGTGTCTAAGTCGCACAGCGCATGCATCCCGATTGTGTTCGTATTGTCGCTGTACCAATTGAAAAGCACATTAAGAACTGAGCTTTCTTCAGTGTGACCCAGCTTCATCTCCGGTGCAGAGTTTGGTTCTACGCATGGGCCTAATTCAGCGGTGGACGCAATGTCAATATCAGGCGCAGTGGAGCGATTTTCTGCTAGTGCGCATGCGCCAAAGCTGCACTGCACCTGTGCAGTGTTTGGCTAGTGACGGTGGCCGCAGGGGTTGCGACTCATATATATTAGTGTCGCAACAGTTTCAGGGGCGTGTCACAGCCTGCAACCGGCATCCCCTACGCAGGTAAGGCGCCAGCATCCGATGCCTGCATCCGTGTACGCAAGCAGCAATTCTGAGAGGCTGCCTGTGGGCGCCTCAATACAAATTCCAGCGGTTGCAGTATTTGCATATTTTCGTACAGCGGTGAATTGACTCGGGATCGCAGCAGCGACGGCATTTTCGTCCATCTCTGAATCAAGCTCTGATACACAATTTGCGCTTACGACCCTAGAGGGGATGGAATTATGCGTGTAAGTGCAGCCAGAGTATATTGAATGGCGCCTTAATGCAAAATATGTCCCATACTGACCAGAAGAAAGACAAATATGGAGGCGGGTCGCTTATGGGTGCTTAGCTCATGGTGCAGAATGCAAACTGATGATGACCAACCCTGACCACTTCTGACTGGCTGATTGCCTCTGAATCCCTCCCATTTATGCTAATACTCTAGTAATGTAGCTGCTGCGGTCTATACTCATTATTCTAGTGATCTTAGCAATTGGTCTGCAGTGTTGTAAATCGTTGCTGTAAAGAGGCAGCAAAGTACTGTGTATCACATAACCACCGACAATTAGCAACATTCTACAGTAGCTATCAGTTAAGTCTTACTACAGTGCAGGTTTTTAGAAGTGGAGATGTTGCCCATAGCAACCAATCAGATTTCAGCTATTATCTGCTTGAAGGGGTTGGGTATGAAATCCCGGCTGTCAGGATGCCGCTGGTCAGAATACCGAAAGCCAGAATCCCGACACCCATAGGAACAAACGGTAAGTGTTTTACTAACCCCTAACCCTCCCTTCCCGGGGCCTAACCCTAACCTGCCCCTTAGTGCCTAAGCCTAATTTCCCCCTCCCCGCACCCTAAACCTAACACCCCATCCCCAGTGCCTAAACCTAACCTCGCCCTCCCGGCACCCTAATCCAAACACTCCCTCCCCGGTGCCTAACCCTCCCCTAGTGCCTAACCCCGCACCCTAATACTTCCCCCCAACACCCCGATACTTACCTTCGGAATGCAGACGGTCGGCGACGGTATTTTGACCATCGGCATCCCGCACGCCGACTACATCCCTGCTAGAAGGTGCTAGATAAATGTTAAGTAGAATGTGATTGGTTGCTATGGACAACATCTCTAATTCTAAAAACCTGCACTTTAGTAAATATACCCCTTAAGCTCCGTACACACGGAGCGATCAGACAACGATCAGATATCGTTGTCTGATTGTCCTCCATGTGCTGGATGTTCGATATCGAACATCCAGCCCATGCACCAACCCCCAAACGATTGTAACGACCAGCGATCGACGATCGCGGGTCCCTATAGTAACCAGGCTAACCTGGTCGATATCGGTTGGCCTGCACGTACGGGCGATGGTCGATATCGACCATCCGTGCCCACGCATCGACCATCGTTTTGGGGTAGGACGATATGAATGATAATGATATGATCGATATCGTTCATATCGTCCTGTTATACCTGACCGTGTGTACGCACCATTAGACTTTAGAACAAGACAAGATACTGCAATAAAGCTATACAGACACTTTTTTATTTTTTTTGCAGTTAAATGGTTTTAAATACATAACAAGTACAGCAGAGTCACAAAGTGTTACTTACAGTGCATCCAGAAAGTATTCACAGCACTTCACTTTTTCCACACTTTGTTATGTTACAACCTTATTCCAAAATGGAATAAATTAATTTTTGTCCTCAAAATTCTACACACAATACCCCATAATGACAACGTGTAAAAAAAATTTTTGCGATTTTTGTAAATGTAATAAAAAAAACCCCTAAGAAATCACATGTACATAAGTATTCACAACCTTTGCTCTATGCTTTGTTGATGCACTTTTGGCAGCAATTACAGCCTCAAGTCTTTTTGAATATGATGCCACAAGCTTGGCGCACCTATCTTTCGGCAGATTCGCCCATTCCTCTTTGCAGCACCTCTCAAGCTCCATCAGGTTGGATGGGGAGCGTCGGTGCACAGCCATTTTCAGATCTCTCCAGAGATGTTCAATTGGATTCAAGTCTGGGCTCTGGCTGTGCCACTCAAGGACATTCACAGAGTTGTCCTGAAGCCACTCCTTTGATATCTTGGCTGTGTGCTTAGGGTCGTTGTCCTGCTGAAAGATGAACAGTCGCCCCAGTCTGAGGTCAAGAGCGCTCTGGAGCAGGTTTTCATCCAGGATATCTCTGTACATTGCTGCATTCATCTTTCCCTCTATCCGGACTAGTCTCCCAGTTCCTGCCGCTGAAAAACATCCCCACAGCATGATGCTGCCACCACCATGCCTCACTGTAGGGATGGTATTGGCCTGGTGATGAGCGGTGCCTGGTTTCCTCCAAACATAACGCCTGGCATTCACGCCAAAGAGTTCAATCTTTGTCTCATCAGACTAGTGAGTCCTTCAGGTGCATTTTGGCAAACTCCAGGTGGGCTGCCATGTGCTTTTTACTAAGGAATGGCTTTCGTCTGGCCACTCTAATATACAGGCCTGATTGCTGCAGAGATGGTTGTCCTTCTGGAAGGTTCTCCTCTCTCCACAGAGGAATACTGTAGCTCTGACAGAGTGACCATCGGGTTCTTGGTAACCTCCTTGACTAGGGCCCTTCTCCCCTCGATCGCTCAATTTAGATAGCCGGCCAAATCTAGGAAGAGTCCTGGTGGTTCCGAACTTCTTCCATTTACGGATGATGGAAGCCACTGTGCTCATTGGGACCTTCAAAGCAGCAGTTATTTTTCTGTACCCTTCCCCAGATTTGTGCCTCGAGACAATCCTGTCTCGGAGGTCTACAGACAATTCCTTGGACTTCATGCTTGGTTTGTGCTCTGACATGCACTGTCAAGTGCGGGACCTTATTTAGACTAGGGGTGTGCACCGGCCACTTTTCGTGTTTTGTGTTTTGGTTTTGGATCTGGATCTTTCTTCGTGTTTTGGATCTGGATTGGTTTTGCCAAAACCACCCTTCCGTGTTTTGGGTTCTGGGTTTTGTGTTTTGGATCTGTATTTTTTTGAAAAAAAGCATAAAAACAGCTAAAATCACAGAATTTGTAGGTTTTTCTGCTCCTATGCTATTATTAACCTCAATAACCTTAATTTCCACTCATTTCCAGTCTATTCTGAATACCTCACACCTCACAATAGTGTTTTTATGTCCAAAAGGTTGCACCGAGGTAGCTGGATGACTATGCTAAGCGACACGAGTGGGCGGCACAAACACGTGACCCATCTAGGCGTGACACTGCAGTGGCAGACAGGATGGCATTGAAAAACTAGGCCCCAAACTGTACATAATGCAAAGAAAATAAAGAGGTGCAAGATGGAATTGTCCTTGGGCCCTCCCACCCACCCTTATGTTGTATAAACAGGACATGCACACTTTAACAAACCAATCATTTCAGCGCCAGGGTCTGCCACACAACTGTGGCTGAAATTATTGGTTCGTTTGGGCCCCCACAAAACAAGCTGGCAATTTATCTGTCCCTGCACAAACTGGCTCTACGGAGGCAAGATGTCATCCTCATCCTCCTCATCCACCGATTCCTCACCCTCTTCAGTGTGTACATCCTCATCCTCACAGAGTATTAATTCGTCCCTGCTGGAACCACAGGTCCCTCTGTACGTTCTGGAGGCTGGTCTCCCTGGAAGAGTTGATAATTCATTTTATGAACATCATCTTCTCCACATTTTGTGGAAGCAACCTCCTACGCCTTTCGCTGACAAGGTTCCCGGCTGCACTAAACACTCTTTCGGAGTACACACTGGAGGGGGGGCAACTCAGGTAAAATAGAGCCAGTTTGTACAGGGACCTCCAAATTGCTTCTTTTTCCTGCCAGTACAGGTACGGACTGTCTGACATGCCTACTTGGATGCTGTCACCGATGTAATCCTTTAACAGACAGACGCACACGCTTGTCGCTGCTGCTTTGAGGATTCAAGTGCGGCTACAGCCCACACAATTCACAAAGACAGAAAAAAAAAAAGAATATTTTTATTGTTTGTGGAGCACACTTTGAGGGTTACACCACCCTTTAACAGACAGACGCACGCTTGTCGCTGCTGCTTTGAGGATGCAAGTGCGGCTACAGCCCACACATTTCACAAAGACCGAAAAAAAAAGAACAATATTTTAATTGTTTGTGTAGCACACTTTGAGGGTGTCACCACCCTTTAACAGACAGACGCACGCTTGTCGCTGCTGCTTTAAGGATGCAGGTGCGGCTACAGCCCACACAATTCACAAAGACAGAAAAAAGAAGAATATTTTTATTGTTTGTGTAGCACACTTTGAGGGTGTCACCACCCTTTAACAGACAGACGCACGCTTGTCGCTGCTGCTTTGAGGATGCAAGTGCGGCTACATCGCACACAAGTCACAAACACATTAAAAAAATAGTTTTTTATTTTTTGGAGCACTTTGAGAGTTACACCACCCTTTAACAGACAGATGCACGCTTGTCGCTGCTGCTTTAAGGATGCAGGTGCGGCTACAGCCCACACAATTCACATAGACAGAAAAAAGAAGAAGAATATTTTTATTGTTTGTGTAGCACACTTTGAGGGTGTCACCACCCTTTAACAGACAGACGCACGCTTGTCACTGCTGCTTTAAGGATGCAGGTGCGGCTACAGCCCACACAATTCACATAGACAGAAAAAAGATGAATATTTTTATTGTTTGTGTAGCACACTTTGAGGGTGTCACCACCCTTTAACAGACAGACGCACGCTTGTCGCTGCTGCTTTGAGGATGCAGGTGGAATCTAGACGGGATTTGGAACCGAGGACACACTACCTCCATCAATTGTCTAAATCCCACTGCACTAATGTCGGATACCGGACGCACGTCTAACACCAACATAGCAGTCAAGGCCTCAGTTATACGTTTTGCTTCAGGATGACTGCTGTCGTACTTCATCCTCATCGCTAGGGACTGTTGGAGGGTCAATTGTTTAGTAAAAGTAGTGATGTTCCTACTTCCTCTCTGGGATGATGAACAACTCCCAGCAGCAGCAACAGCACTAGGAGGAAGTGGTTCTTGATCTTTCCCTATTTTATTTTTATCGGAGAAAGTTTGGTCCTCCATTTATGTTATATTGATATATATACGTGCGGCTAAAGCGCACACAAACACAGAAAATATTTTTTTATTTTTGCTGGAGAGTAGTGCACTTTGTGGGTTACACCACCCTTTAAGAAATGAGCCAGCCGGCTCTTTACTTATGGGACACAGGCGCACGCTTGGCGCTGCTCCTTTGTTGATGCACGTGCAGCCACAGTGCACACAAGTCACAAACACAGAAAATATATATTTTTTTGGTTTGGAGTGTACTTTGGGGGTTACAGAACCCTTTAACGGTCAAGCCAGCCGGCCCTTTACTTATGACACAGGCGCACGCTTGGCACTACTTTGTTGATGCACGTGCGGCTACTGCGCACACAATTCACAAACACAGAAAATAATTTTTTTTTTGGTTTGGACTGGAGTGTACTTTCGGGGGTTACAGCACCCTTTAACGGTCTAGCCAGCCGGCCCTTTACTTATGACACAGGCGCACGCTTGGCACTACTTTGTTGATGCACGTGCGGCTACTGCACACACAATTCACAAACACAGAAAATAATTTTTTTTTTGGTTTGGACTGGAGTGTACTTTGGGGGTTACAGCACCCTTTAACGGTCAAGCCAGCCGGCCCTTTACTTATGACACAGGCGCACGCTTGGCACTACTTTGTTGATGCACGTGCGGCTACTGCGCACACAATTCACAAACACAGAAAATAATTTTTTTTTTGATTTGGACTGGACTGTACTTTCGGGGGTTACAGCACCCTTTAACGGTCAAGCCAGCCGGCCCTTTACTTATGACACAGGCGCACGCTTGGCACTACTTTGTTGATGCACGTGCGGCTACTGCGCACACAATTCACAAACACAGAAAATAATTTTTTTTTTGGTTTGGACTGGAGTGTACTTTCGGGGGTTACAGCACCCTTTAACGGTCAAGCCAGCCGGCCCTTTACTTATGACACAGGCGCACGCTTGGCACTACTTTGTTGATGCACGTGCGGCTACTGCGCACACAATTCACAAACACAGAAAATAATTTTTTTTTTGGTTTGGACTGGAGTGTACTTTCGGGGGTTACAGCACCCTTAACGGTCAAGCCAGCCGGCCCTTTACTTATGACACAGGCGCACGCTTGGCACTACTTTGTTGATGCACGTGCGGCTACTGCGCACACAATTCACAAACACAGAAAATAATTTTTTTTTTGGTTTGGACTGGAGTGTACTTTCGGGGGTTACAGCACCCTTAACGGTCAAGCCAGCCGGCCCTTTACTTATGACACAGGCGCACGCTTGGCACTACTTTGTTGATGCACGTGCGGCTACTGCGCACACAATTCACAAACACAGAAAATAATTTTTTTTTTGGTTTGGACTGGAGTGTACTTTCGGGGGTTACAGCACCCTTAACGGTCAAGCCAGCCGGCCCTTTACTTATGACACAGGCGCACGCTTGGCACTACTTTGTTGATGCACGTGCGGCTACTGCGCACACAATTCACAAACACAGAAAATAATTTTTTTTTTGGTTTGGACTGGAGTGTACTTTCGGGGGTTACAGCACCCTTGACGGTCAAGCCAGCCGGCCCTTTACTTATGATACAGGCGCACGCTTGGCACTACTTTGTTGATGCACGTGCGGCTACTGCGCACACAATTCACAAACACAGAAAATTATTTTTTTTTTGGTTTGGACTGGAGTGTACTTTCGGGGGTTACAGCACCCTTAACGGTCAAGCCAGCCGGCCCTTTACTTATGACACAGGCGCACGCTTGGCACTACTTTGTTGATGCACGTGCGGCTACTGCGCACACAATTCACAAACACAGAAAATATATTATTTTTTTAGCACTTGGGGGGAGCACCCCTGATGGACAGAGCACCCCCTGGACAACACTACAGCACCCCTTTAGGACTGGGACACTGCACAGGACTTTGGAGTGGACACAGCCCCTATGGAGAACTGACTGCACAACACAGTCCAGCCAGCCCCTATGGACTTTAAAGTAGTGGACACAGCCCCTATTAACAGCAGCACAGCACAACACAGCCAGCCCCTAAGGACTTTGAAGTAGTGGACAACAGCAGCACTACACTACACTACACTACACAGCCCTAACTCCCACCCTCCCTCTTCACTGTCCACAGCCGAGTGAGAAAATGGCGCCGACGCGGGTACCTTATATAGGATCCAAAACCCGCGAGACTCGGAAGGCGGGATGATGACGTTTTGCCTCGATTTCAGATCCGAGTCAGGCGGGAAAAGTCGAGCCTGATTCGGATCGGACTCGGATCGGGGGGGCTCGGGGGGGTTCGGATTTCAGAAATCCGAACCCGCTCACCCCTAATTTAGACAGGTGCATGCCTTTCAAAATCATGTCCAATCAACTGAATTTACCACAGGTGGACTACAATTAAGCTGTAAGAACATCTCAAGGATGATTAGCGGAAACAGGATGCATTTGAGCTCAATTTTGAGCTTCATGGCAAAGGGCGTGAATACTTACAGTATGTACATGTGATTTCTTAGGGTTTTTTTTTCATTAAATTTGCAAAACTCTCGAAAAAACTTTTTACACGTTGTCATAAAGGGGTATTGTGTGTACAATTTTGAGGACAAAAATGAATTTATTCCATTTTGGAATACGGCTGTAACATAACAAAATGTGGAAAAATTGAAGCGTTGTGAACACTTTCTGGATACACTGTATCTGCACAGTCTTGTCTAGTGATACTACTGTAGTAGTATATGGCAAATGTTTTAAAATTATATTTTAGCTGCAGTGAAGTTAGCTGAATACATTGTGTGTTTCAGGTACGTTTAGCACTGCAGCAAGTGTGAAGCAAGATGCATTTACCATAGAGATGGGAGTTCTTACTGTGCCCATCATGTGTTTAATGCTGCTAGAATATTATTCTTTTACATTGCCATGGTTACCCGTGTGTTTGAGTCCTCCAAACAAGTCCTGTAAACTAACAAATGTACAATCACAGCCAATATTACACGTACCCAGGCTTGGTGGTTGATTGCCACTCTGCATAACAACTTAGCTTGTGCATGAGCTACTGACAGGACTGGTACCCAGACTCACGGACAGAACAGACAGAATTACAAGCAGGGACAGACTCACTAAGAGGACAGAGAGACACACAGGGTGTTGGGAGACGGAAACACAAAACAGACAGACACACTGATGGTGCTGGGAGAGAGTCTCACAGTACAGACGGTATGCAGCCGGGAAGCCGGCAGACGTAATCCCGACAGCTGGCTTCCCAACTGCTTTATCCCGGCGAGGGTTAAATGACAGGCGTCTAAATCTAGAAACCTAGGCGCCTGTCCTTTTACTGACGCCGGAAGACCGGCGCCCGGCATCCCGATCGAAGTGATGCCAGATGCCGAGTGTGGACAGCCGCGGGGGGAGGGGGAGGGTTAGGTTTAGGGCTCCTAGGGGGGACTTAGGGTTAGGCACTCCCCTGGGAGGTTAGGGTTAGGCTAGGGGGAGGGTTAGGCACCCCCTGGGGGGAGGGAGGGTTAGGCACCCCCCCGGGGGACTTAGGTTTAGGCAGCGGGGAAGGGGGGGTTAGGTGTAGGCACTTAGAGGGGGGATTAGGATTAGGCACTGGGGGGAAGGTTAGGATTAGGCACCCCTAAGGAGGGTTAGGGGGGGGTGTCTAGTAAATACATACCTAGGGACGATCAGGATTTTCACCCATGTCGGGCAGCCGCTGTCGGGATTCCAACCGCCGGCGGTAAATCATACCGATACCGTACAGACTGACTCACAGACAGTGCTGGAAGACAGAATCACAGGATAGACTACCAGACACATTGAAGTTGCTGGAAGAAAAACTCAATGAAAGGACAGAGTGATGCATACAGTATAATGCTGGGAGACTTTGATACGCTCGGGACAAACAGACTAATACCCCTTTCAGATATACAACCTGGGAAAATTCCTGCTCAGACCCGGGAATTTCTCCTGTGCAAATTCCCGGGTATTTGATCGAGACCCCCCTTTCACACTACAGCATCTACCCAGGAAATTCCCAGGTAGACCCCTTTCAGACAAGAGCAGGGTTTTTCTGCTTACCTGCCTCTTCTCTGCCGTCTGCTCCTCCTAGCCTATCCCCTCTCTGGCTGATGATGATGATGATGATGATGTCATCATTCAGCAGCCGGAAGCCGGCCAATCACAATGCAGATTTTTTTAATTATAATTTAAAAAAAATTATTTTAATTCCCTGGTGGTCCAGCGGGAGTGCGGGCGGCCCGCTGTGGCACAGCCGGCCGGCGCTGGGGTGGTGAGCAGCAGTGCTGAGCGTCCTATAGGACACTCTGCGCTGTCAGCTACATGTAAAAGCTGCCTGGTGCTGCCCGGGAGTAGTAAATTCCCGGGTAGCACCATTCAGACAGAAGCAGGGTAATTTCCCGGGAAATACCCTGGTCGATTGCAGGGGCGGCTACACGGGTAGGTACCTTTCAGACAGACTTGGCTACCCGGGAATTTGGCTGAGGCAGGCCAAATTACCGGGATTCTGGAGATGTCTGAAAGGGGTATAACAAACACATTGACAGTCCTGGAAGACAGGCTTACATAACAGAGTGACATAAACATACACACTGACCATGCCAGAAGATAAGACAAAGAGGCATACATACTGATAGTGCTTGGAGACAGGCTCACACTGCGAGCAGTTCAGGCTAAAAGACAACCAAGTGACGTGGTCGATGACGCTCCTTTACTAATTATGCACTCCCATAAAACGCCCTTTTTACCGTTAGGCACGCCTGCGTTCGGATCTCCACTCCCCGTTTTCAAGCACCTTCCCCTGTTACCACCCACAAAACGGTACATTCTGTCAATCAAATTAGCAGCCCCTCGCTGTTTTGCGAGCGCACGATTTCCGACGGCAATGACTGGTTTGTGCATGCGCATTACGACCCATACGCATGCGCAGTTGTGTAAACATCGCTCATAGCGAACGAGCGGCTCTGAATCAAGCCCCCAGTACACAGAGGCCTGATTCGGTTATGTATTGTGCATAAACCTGATGGTTTCCGTACATATCCAAATTTGGAACATCTGCGCAGGATCCGTTCTATGCATGTGCAGAATGGGTCCTGAGATCACGCCCGCCGTGCCCCCTGAGCGACAGCCATGATTGACTGATTGATTGGCTGAGTAAGCTTCAGCCCACACATCTATGGACGCTGCGCTCGCATCGCAGGTGCATGCAGGAGATGTCTATTTTCTACAGGCACCTTCTGCTGAATCAGCATATTAATTGGACGGCATTGCACAGCCGCTCCCTTCCGCATCTGAATAAGGTCCACGGTTCATACACGTTGCAGTAAGCGGCTGGAAAGTGCAGATAATAAGGATAACTACTGTAGCTTGGAGCCTCTGAAATGCAAAATGAACAAGATGCAAATATAAAATCTTTTTTTTTTTTATGTCCACACTAAGGGGCCTGAGCATTTGCGGGATATCCCACGAAAACAGCCGTTGTCAGGACGTACCTGCGAATATTAAGCAATACCCAGCAATCGCCATGGAGGGACCGCAGCAGATTTCTCTAATATCTACCGCGGTGCCTACATTCCCAACAGCAAAACAGCCCCCATAGGCTTCCATGTGGGCTGCTATGCTGCCGGATTTACCAAGCTGTATGTACATTTTTGCA
Organism: Taudactylus pleione; assembly: GCA_031769625.1. Taxonomy (NCBI): domain Eukaryota; kingdom Metazoa; phylum Chordata; class Amphibia; order Anura; family Myobatrachidae; genus Taudactylus; species Taudactylus pleione. The sequence goes on along the minus strand of JAUIMM010000082.1, from coordinate 691,422 downwards.
TTGCGAATTTAGGGTCTCATTCAGACCCACTCGCGAGCGCTGTACGCTCGCAAGCGGGTCGATGTTACCCAAATGCGCATGCGCATGACGGAGGGAGCTCAGTCGTGCGCATGCGCGAGACCCGGCGAGCGACGGGAAAGCCGTCGCTCGGGGTCTCGCTCCACAGCTATGTGAGCGGCCAGGAGGCCGCTCCAATATTAGGTAGGACGGCCCTGATTCAGAGCGAGCGCTCTTGTCAGAGCGTCTGGCTCTGAATCAGGCCCTTAGTTAGTATTCCCATTGTTAACATTTCTTGATTTTCTACCTTAATTTATAACAATAGCTGTTATTTGGTGGAAGTCTCAGCCTATACAACTCAGTGTAAGATAAACTGTATTATTTTTCCCTTTAGACATGGCACAAGGCTTGTTTCCACTGCGAAATCTGCAAAATGATCCTGACGGTCAACAACTTTGTCAGTTACCAGAAGAAGCCGTTCTGCCAGGCGTAAGTTTTGCGCGTTTCACTCTTTACTATGTCCCATAACCCCTTTGTCTTAAGATATATTTATAAAGCTTGGTCCATACTGTTAAGAAAGCCTCACAGAGGTGACTGCACAATTATCACAAAGAGCCAATTGGCGATCATTGGGGGCGGGTGTTAAGGAGCTGTTAACTTTGTTGCAACTATGTTACAGATCTGCATGATAGTTACTGTTAATCTGGGGACACACTGAGACAATGTCGACACGATAGGTCGTTTCTGGCCGAATTGGGACGATACATAGGCTGCTTCACACATCGGCTGCATCCCCGCGGTCACATGCAGTATCGTTCAGTCGGACATGCTGCGCGTCCAACCTGATGATGTTGCATGCGGCCCCATTGCAGGTAATGAAGGACGGAATAAGGGATCATTCCGTCGTTCATTACATCGTGGTATTGTTTACCTGAGGTACGATATGTCGGCCTGTACCTGTACACATCGCTCATATAGGTTGCTGAGTATAAATGGTGTCTTCCAGCTAAACACAGCAGAATGATAAGTGATGTGGGGAAATTCAAGCTAATTGCGCTGCATGGGGAATAGTTATTCAATTAATTTGCCTTTTTCCCACACGGTAAACACTAGGTTGATGCATGCTGACCCATTGATTCCGCGTAAAATGCGGAATCAATGGGTTTCCCTGTGCGGTCAAATGCAGAACCTGCATCGATTTTCTCCTTTAAATAAGTAAAACACCATAACATCCTTTACTATATATTGGAGCGCCCCCAGGAGGGGAGGGAGCTTGGTTGCTATGGATGGAAAAAGTGCTGGATTATTTTAAACACAGATGAGATCAGCTGTAGAAAATATCAGTATTAATAGTTGTTACTCTGTAGCCTGGAGAGGGAGGATTCTGAATGTGAAATGATTACTTAAGTATTTGTGTGTAGCTTTGTCTTATGCTGTTACTGTATATGTGTAACACAAGGGTTGCGGCTACTGTCAAATAGAGGGATTTGTTTTGTACATTTGTTCTCTTATATGTATGTCATAAAGGTTATTTGCGGCACACCTTCCATATTTGCTTTAATACCTGTTATGTTGCTGACTCATTGTTCAATCCTGTCTTGTGTCTTGACTTTAACATTTACATGATGTATCTGTTCATTTGACTGTTTCTTGATCTACTTGTCTATTGCTTATTCAATGCATATCTGTGTTAGTAACATGCTACAATAAAAACATGTTTTAAAAAATAAAAAGAACTGGAGGGACTGGGCAGATATTAGTGTTCATTCTAGCACCCTGCAGCTGATAAAAATAAAAACGTGCAGTTTCTCTTTCCTGCCTGGAGTGTCACTCTATGCTCTGGTGCTTCTAGCACACAAACTGCTGAATGTCAGCAATTTGCTACATCAGCTGAGTGTGCTTGAAGCACTAGAACAGAGATCGACACCCCAGGCAGGAGGAACTGCACGGGATGTGACAGGTGCAGGGTGCTAGAACGAAGACTAGGGGGTAAATTTACTTAAGTGAGAGTTTTTAGAAGTGAGTTTTAGAAGAGATGTTGCCCATAGCAACCAATCAGATTCTACTTAACATTTAACTAGCACCTTCTAGAAGATAATAGCTAGATCTCTTTTAAGACTCACTTTTAAAAACTCTCACTTTAGTAAATTTACCCCTAGATATGGATATATCTGTTGCGGTTCCAACACATTGGGGGGATACTTAATATTTGCAGGTATCCCTCGAAAACAGGTGTTTTTGGGAGATATGACACATATATTGAATGATAATTAGGCCCCTAAGGAAATTGTGTTGATATCGATGATGAGGGAAATAGTAGGGGGGGGTGGTGACAATGGGTGGAGGGAAGAGGACAAGCCCCACATCTACGAGGGTTGCGCAATAAGTTTCCGGATGCACAAAAGTATTTGCCAGAAGAGTTTTTGCAAAGTTGCATGCCCTCAAACCACTTGGTGAGGCAGCTGTAACAGTCCGAAGCGGGTATGTCTTCTACATGCTGGATGAAGGTCTTCAACTTCCGGCGACTCAAAACGAAGCCCACGCATCTTGCGCTTTATGTGTGGGAACACAAAGAAGTCGCAGGGAGCCGTGTCTGGACTATATGACAGATGACCAAGCTCCTGGATGTGTTCACGGGCCAGAAAATCCACCAGTGCAAGTTTTTGAACGGTGCCTGGAAATGGCTTCCAATGGTTGGCGTATCAGTCCCCACTGCTGCACGAATGGTACGGTAGCGACATGACCAATCTTGGCCACAAAAACAGCCACCATCTGCTTGGCCATGCTGCGCTCACTATGGAACTTTCTCTGGTGGCCCACCACATCGCCACTGATGATCTCTCGGACAAAGTATGAATGACCACCATCAAACCTGGCCAGCATGGTGTCACCCGAGCCTCCTTCTGCTTGCAAGTCAGCCGATGGGGCACACAGCGTGCAGAAACCTTGCACAGGCCAAGCTTTTCGTGAAGTATCGAGTAGTCAGAGATTACAGTTCACAACCAGTCAAATTGCGTCTACTCTACCTATGCAAACTTATTGCACTCCCCCCGTTTACGTGTAGATAGCAGAGGCACAATTGTTTACATGGGATAGAACAGAAGGAGGTAGGTCAGCGGAGGAGAAGAATATTCGGGAGCCACCAGTGTAGAGATGATACTGGAGGCCCAATAAGCAAATAAGTTCCCCAAGAGAAGAGGTGTGCAGTAGGAAAAGCTGAGGGCTGAAACCTCTTGAGCGACCCTGACAGAAAGGAGGAATATGGGGAGGGGATGTGCCAGAGGTAGAGACACTGAAGGATAGGTTCCATAGGTAAGACGTAAACCAGGAAACAACTGTGGGCCTAATTCAGAGGTGGACGCAATGCTGACATTTTTGCAGTTGGCCGATGCTTTTTCTAACATGCATGCTTCTGAGGCACTGTGCATGTGTCCCAAGTGATTTAAGATTGCGGTCGTAATGCGGATTTGGACGGAGAATGATTGACAGGTAGTGAGCGGGGGGGGGCTGTCAGAGCTGGTGACTGTGTTCTTGTACGCAGTGGTACCGGTCCCGGTGTCTTAGATCTGACCACAGGGTTGCGCAAAACTTTAATGGTGCAACTAATGTGTAACAGATGCTGCGACTTGGTATGCAAGCGTTGGATTTGAGATGCCGGCGATGGGAGTCTCTACAAAAGACATTGGCTGCGGCAATAGCGTTCCTTCTAAATTCCGCTGAGAGAGAGAGACAGTGCAGTGAAAGGTGCTAAGGAGTAAAGCGCGATCAATAGCATTTTACATCTGTGTTTTTATATAAATTGTGTCTATCTCTAATTTAGGCCCAGAATGGTCTTGATGTTTCTATAATCTAATATCCAAATTAATGGCCAGTATAGAAGCACAGACTGTCTGTATCCCCTCTCTGCGACCTTAGGGCCTGATTCAGAGCTGGACGCTCTGACCAGAGCGCTCGCTCTGAATCAGGGCCCTCCTCCATGAAAATGGAGCGGCCTCCTGGCCGCTCGTATAGCTGTGGGTGACCACCCACAGCATATGCGAGCGGCCAGAAAGATGGTCGCGATGGTCTTGACCATCGGACTTGCAACGGAGACCCTGCGGTAGGGTCTCCCTGCCGCAAGCCCTAGAGTGATTTTGGCTCTATCAGAGCCAAAATCACTCCCACTGACATCACTAGTGATGTCAGTGGGGCCGGCTTCAGACGGTAGGCGTTCCCATGGGAACGCCTCCGTCTGGCCGCCACGCCCACCAAAGGGGGCGTGCTGTCAATCATCATCGACAGCACGCCTCCTTTGGTGCGAGACCCGGAGCGATGGAAAGCCCGTCGCTCCCCGGGTCTCGCGCATGCACAGTGGGGAACAACGACCCACTTGCGAGCGTACTGCCGCTCGCGAGTGGGTCTGAATGACCCCCTTAGACCTATATTTGTTAGCTGGCCACTTCATGTAGTACAAAGTACTAGTCTGGTAAACTAGCACATCATTATCTGTCTATGGTCCCCATTTATTAATGATCGCTATTGCAATGCGATCCGGGCATGACAGTATCGCCCATGATCGCATTGCAATATGCGATCATAGCGGCCGGATGTATCACCGGGGACACAGGCTCTGAAGGAGCCCGTTCCTGCGATGTACCCGGAGGGCTGCCAGCCAGTGCCGAGGCTGCTGCTCATGCATAGTCCTGCGGACTTCACATGCACGGCTGCCATTGCCGGAGGAACCCTCCGCAGGCTAATTATGCGCGGTGTTGCCCATAAGATGGCGTTAGCTGCGGGGGCCAATATCTGGAATGCATCGCATTTCCGATATTGATACATAGAAACCAGCGGTAATAGAGGGATCACAGCAGGTCCCTCCTTGATACATCAGGGCGAAACATAATATTTAATGATAAATGGGGCCCTCTTAGTGGATTACTGAATGTAAACCAAAGTTACACTCCCACCTGTACCATTTTCCATACCTTCAAAGGCTGGAGCTTCTCCAAAGTTAGAGTGTTTATGTGAACTGGGGACAGTGGGCCTGATTCAGACCCGCACGCAAGCGCTGAGCGCTCGCAAGTGGGTCGATGTTGGCCCAGTGCGCATGCGCACGACGGAGCCACCTCCGTCGTGCGCATGCGCGAGACCCGGATAGCGACGGGCAAGCCGTCGCTCCAGGTCTTGTACCAAAGGGGGCATGCTGTCGATGGTGAGTGACAGCACGCCCACCAAAGGGCGTGCCGGGGGCGTGGCTGCCCAGACGGAGGCGTTCCCATGGGAACGCCTACCGTTGGGGCCGGCCCCACTGACATCACACATCACAAGTGATATCAGTGGGAGAGCTTTCGGCTCTGATAGAGCAAAAAGCACACCAGGGCTTGCGACAACGAGACACTACCACAAGGGTCTCGTCGCAAGTCCGATGGTCTCAATGGTCTTGACCATCGCGACCATCTTCCTGGCCGCTCGCTATAGCTGTGGGTGGTCACCCACAGCTATACGAGCGTCCAGGAGGCCGCTCTAAAAATTAAGAAGGACGGCCCTGATTCAGAGCAAGCGCTCTGTCAGAGCGTCCGGCTCTGAATCAGGACCAGTGTCTGTTCTGTCCCAGTTTTACATGGATAATTGTGGGAACTATGGTTACGTACATGTTTGGTCTTCCTTGTCTATAAATAATCAATTTTATTATACTTAATATTACACAATATTGCTGCTGAATACTGTACATTCAGGCTTGTTTAATAATGCAATATAAAAGCTCTGTGTAGACATGTTCTTTTTTTGGATCAGCAGTTGGCAAAATTTAGCAACAACAGGCCTTGGAGCTGTGTACTGTACAGTTACTATATATCCTCAGCACCTATATCCTATTTGTGGATAACACCTACTTGGATTTGTAATTTGCGCTATTACATTTTTAATGCTTCCTGCTTGCAACGCCAATTTGATCATAGTGAGACTATTGCACCTGTTTTGCTATTTGTAAAAACACTAAATTATATATTTTCAATGCCTATTTTTGTCATCTTATAGCATTTTTGCACTAATTACTAATCGCCAACTTTCAAACAGATTGCTCATTTCACAATGTTATTAAGTTTTCCTGATTGTGTTCAGAGGATTTAATTCTCAATATGAGATATAACAGATTAAAGACCACTTATTTCCCATGTTTGTATATTACAGGCACAATCCCAAAAACAACTCTTTTACCAGCGTTTATGAAACACCTGTAAACATCCATGTAAGGAAACAGTCCGAGTCTGCCAGTGAGGTAAGTATCTCTGTGTCTGATATGTGTAGTCTAATGAGAGACGGGGGCAGTGCGGTCAGTGGCTCTGTGGTGGATGTGTGTAGTCTCATGAGAGACAGGGTCAGTGAGGTAAGTGGCTCTGTGGTGGATGTGTGTAGTCTCATGTAAGAGACAGGGGCATTGATGTAAGTGGCTCTATGGTTGATGTATGTAGTCTCAGGAGAGACAGGGATAGTGCGGTCAGTAGCTCTGTGGTGGATGTGTGCAGTCTCATGAGAGACAGGGTCAGTGAGGTAAGTAGCTCTGTGTCTGATGTTTGTAGTCTCATGAGAGACAGGGTCAGTGAGGTAAGTGTCTCAGTTGGGGATGTTTGTAGTCTCATGAGAGACAGGGTCAGTGAGGTAAGTGTCTCAGTTGCAGATGTTTGTAGTCTCATGAGAGACAGGGTCAGTGAGGTAAGTGTCTCAGTTGCGGATGTTTGTAGTCTCATGAGAGACAGGGTCAGTGAGGTAAGTGTCTCAGTTGCGGATGTTTGTAGTCTCATGAGAGACAGGGTCAGTGAGGTAAGTATCTCAGTTGCGGATGTTTGTAGTCTCATGAGAGACAAGGTCAGTGAGGTAAGTGTCTCAGTTGCGGATGTTTGTAGTCTCATGAGAGACAGGGTCAGTGAGGTAAGTGTCTCAGTTGTGGATGTTTGTAGTCTCATGAGAGACAGGGATAGTGCGGTCAGTAGCTCTGTGGTGGATGTGTGCAGTCTCATGAGAGACAGGGTCAGTGAGGTAAGTAGCTCTGTATCTGATGTTTGTAGTCTCATGAGAGACAGGGTCAGTGAGGTAAGTGTCTCAGTTGGGGATGTTTGTAGTCTCATGAGAGACAGGGTCAGTGAGGTAAGTGTCTCAGTTGGGGATGTTTGTAGTCTCATAGGAGACAGGGTCAGTGAGGTAAGTAGCTCTGTGTCTGATGTTTGTAGTCTCATGAGAGACAGGGTCAGTGAGGTAAGTGTCTCTGTTGCGGATGTTTGTAGTCTCATGAGAGACAGGGTCTGTGAGGTAAGTGTCTCAGTTGCGGATGTTTGTAGTCTCATGAGAGACAGGGTCAGTGAGGTAAGTGTCTCAGTTGCGGATGTTGTAGTCTCATGAGAGACAGGGTCAGTGAGGTAAGTGTCTCAGTTGCGGATGTGTGTAGTCTCATGAGAGACAGGGTCAGTGAGGTAAGTGTCTCAGTTGCGGATGTTTGTAGTCTCATGATGAAAGACTGCATGATGTGAGGACCACTTAATAGAATGAGACCACCTTCCCTTTCATGGAGATGTCGGTCTAAGCCGTTGTGCAATACACAATTATTTTTATACATTTATCACAACACATTTATATGAGAGGTGGTGTAATTCCTGCGATGAGATTTTCTTTGTTAATGTTATGTTAGAGGTATCACTGAGCCTCATACCAGACTTGCTGCAATGCCTCCGCTGTGTTTATATGACAGCTGCTTTTCATGGTCAGACACAATAATCAGCCCCTGGGGTGCAGAGCCCGGTGGCTGTTAGCGGTTGTGTTCTGGAATGCTCTGTGGTATTCCGATCTATTTCTGCTTCATGCCGGTGATATGAGAGCTGTTATTTACAGATCACGCATTGCTTAATGCGCTTCCTCTCCTCGCTCTCCGCTGCCAGCTCCTGTTGCTATCAATCACCGTCCAGCCAAGAGTTACCCAACACTTTCTTACTGCGGGGCTTTCTGCCACTAAACACCGTTATTTAATGTATACGTCATTAGTGCCAGCCCCTCTAGGTCTATAAATCCCCAGACAATGAGCCTGATTCAGATATGTCCGTTGTGCCGCTATTTACGCAGTTGAGCGATCATTGGCAGACTGCGTTTGCTTCTTATCCGCAATGCACCTGTGCAGCGGTTAAATTGCGATCAAATGTGACTACGGTTATAGTGAGGATTTATTAGCAAGTGATTGACAGACAGAGGCTGTTTTGTGGGAAGTAACAGGCAGTGGCAGCAAAAACGCGGGTGTGTCGTGATCATTTTCGGATTTGTATCTGCCTATATCTGCGATCCCGTACGCAGAAAATATGGCGCCAGCGTCTCAGTGCCGGTGGCCATTCTGGGGTGACCATGGGATTACTCAGTTGGTCGATTTTCTATGAATCTGCGACCACCGCTGCATGTTTATACGCACTTGTTTGGATCTGTAAAGCCACCGGGGGACGTCTCAATACATTTCTAGGTGGCTGCGCGCATTAGCGTATTATTGCCCAGCAGCTGCGTATGGGATCGGCGTGGATATCTGAATCAGGCCTAATGAATGGTGATCTCCACTGTAGTGTTTGTTAGTACACGCTGGAGAGCACAATTGCTTCTATATTTATGTCCCAGCGCACGGCTTTACAGAGCAAGATGGCGGCATTTGTGGGGGCGCAACACCAGTGTGTCCTGTTTCGCAGTAACAAGCTGTGCCTTAGAGAGGAATCTCTGATCCCAGAACGATGGCATTTTAGGGGAACTCGCCCCAGCATTATCAAGTGCTGCACGTGCAGCCTAGCACGGTGTGAATGGCCGACTCCACCTGAGCGCGCACTCAGCTTTGACAAACTGTGGTACTGCGCACACAGCCTAGGAGCATTTGTGACCACGCTATTGGTCCTTGCAGTCACTTTGCCCATCCACAATCTGTTTCACATGTTTGGGCAGATGAGGCCTTCCACCCCATCTGGTGACTTATAAGGACCGAAGGAGGCCCAGGTACTTTGCCCCTCCTCCAGACCCTGGAAACAAGAATTAGAGGGGGAGATGTATCGAACCTTGGAGAGTGAAAAAATACCGACCAATCAGCTTCTAACTGTCATGTTACAGACTGTGGCCCCCATTTATCAACACTATTAAACACCAGTGAAATGTTTCGTTTAGTATCACTGTGATACAAACGAAAAATGTACTGGTATTTAACAATACTTACCCTCCGGTGAGGTCCTGTGAGGTCCTCTGCTGTCGCATCACAGACGTATAACAGATTATTGACACAAGTTACTAGATATTTGCGTTAGTCATTTGAAGGCACTAAAAGCAAGAGGCAGGATTACCTGGTTCCAGTGTCGCCTTTGCTACGCGTTTCGAAGGAATCCTGTTCAGCAGGCCACGTGTCCTCCTTACAGCATACTTTTCCTAGCTTTGATTTTGTAAGGAAAGGATTTAGACAATGATCATTAAATGTATGTGTCCGTACTTTAGTAGGGATAAGGGCAGCTGATAATCTACAATGGTGGTTGATCATTTGAATCGAAAATGGTCTTTAGAGTTCCCATATGCCTAATGTACCATTATTGTTGGACTGGGGCATGAAGGATCTACCAGGCAATGCAGTAGGGGTGTGGCCAGCCACCACAGAAGAACTTGGCCAACCATTAGAGAGGACATGCATAGAACAGGACCCCTTTATAAAGGAGGGGCCAAGGGTGTTTCAGGACCACACACTTTGATTGGCAGGAGGGCTGATATTGGTGTAGGTTCCATAGAAATAAACCAAGCACCCAATTTCATCCATGATCCTGCCCCACCAAGTTACTGACCACATAGAGCAGTGTTTCCCAACCTCGGTTCTCAAGGCACACTAACAGTCCATGTTTTAGTGATTTCCATGCTTGAGCACAGAGGTACTAATTAAGACACTTGTGCTCAAGTATGGCTAATGTTAAAAACCTGGACTGTTAGTGTTATTTGAGGTCTGTGGTTGGGAACCCCTGCCTTAGAACATGGGTCTCTCAGGCAGTGGGGCCTACCAGGGATATCCCCTGTACGGGTTCTGGACTATAGATAGACAGTTAAAAGGTCGACAGTGTCTAGATAGACACCAGATGTTAGACAGGCAATAGGTCAACAGAGACAAAAGGTCGACACACTAAAGGTCGACATGGAAGAAGGTCGACAGGTACAAATGGTCACCAGGAGGGAGGGTTAGGGTTAGGCACTTACCAGAGGATTTGGGTTAGGTACTAGAAGGGATGGTTAGGGTCAGGCACCTACCCTGACGGTTAGGGTTAGGCACCAGGAGGGAGGGTTAGGTTTAGGCACCAAGGACAGGGTTAGGGCTAGGGTGAAGATTAGGGTTAGAAAAAAAAAACATGTTGACCATTTTTTTTGTGACAACCATTTTTGTGTTGACCTTTTGTACCTGCCAATTGTCTTCCATGTCGACCTTTAGTGTGTCAATCTTTTGTCCCTGTCAACCTATTGCCTAACATCTGGTGTCTATCTAGACATTGTCGACCTTTTAAATGTACACCTGTAGACCAGTCCAACCCTGTGTACCATTATTTCATGTAGAAACCTGAATTTCAGTCCATACATTCAGTTTTTAGGCATAAGTCTAACTTGTATCTTTCTAGCTGGAAAGTTGCTGGGAGGGTATCAGTGAAGCGATGGTATGAAGTGGTCTCTCTTGCAGATAGAAAACTTTTCCACATTTTGGCAGATTAAGTATCGGGAAGAAGGAGAGCGATTCAAGTCGGTTTTCCACTGGGATATGAAGGCCCGGGAGCATGAACAGAACTGCAAGATGGAGAAGCTGATCAGCCAGGTACCCTCAGAGCTGGGAGTCTCACCCGAGGAACGGGGGATTGTGGGGGAAGGTCTCTGACTCCTGGTTCATGTGCTTTGATTCCAGAGAGCATACGAAGAAGGGAAATCCTGGTTCTCCGACCTAGACCCTGATATGGTTCACATGGCGCAGACACAGGAGTCTTTAAATAACGTAAGATCCTCAGGACTAAAATATAAAGTGATGTAATAGAAAGCGTTGGCTCATAACATTCTTAGGTACAGGGGTAAGAGGAGCGTCATCATTTTATTATTACTATTATCTCGTGGCACCACAAGAGCTTCGTAGCGCTGTACATAGGCAAATGGCATACAGGATTACATGGGTACACAGTGTATAATCTACACAGGCGCAGAATGGTTATAGATACATAATCAGAACCCGCAAAATGCATCATTATGAAACTCTACATGAGGAGAGAGAGAGACGTATTCACAAGAGCTTACATTCTCAAGGGCTTTGGAGGGGGGACACATAGAGGGCATGGGGTGCAGAACAGAGGGGTGTTAGTGAGACTTAGGCCCGTATTCAATTTTTTTCGATACTTTTTCACGGCCTGGACTTTTTGCCTACTTCGCCTGTTTTGCAGGTGGAAAAGTATCGCGCGCGTGCGTATCCCCGTATTCAATTTGAACGTACGCGAAAGCGGGACCCGGCGAAACTTAAACAAGCGGAAAGTATTGTCAGAATTGGGGAAATCAGCCTGACAGCCCCCAAAAGATGCTCTGACATGGTGGTTCCCCATAGCACCCCCTGATTTGGCTTGCTGAAGGTATTTGGTGTTTTTAAACGGGCTCAATAGTTGCTAAATAGCGTTTTTCTATATGTGATGCAGAATAGTATTCAGGAGTATTTTTTCCTGAAAATAACTTATCCCAGCAAATTTGGGGTACGTGAAAATGGGGGCCTGCATATTTAAAAGTTGCTAAAGTGAAGTTGAAAAATCCACCTGCCGCAAACACCTGCAATCAAAAAAACACCTGGGGCATACTTGGGGACAAGTAAGCTAGTTTTTAACTTTGTACCCCAACATTTTTTTTTTGCCCCCTTTTTCAAAGTAATTTTTTAGGGTGTCCCTAAGTGTTTTTTTAACTTTTTTTTGACACAGTTTACCTTTGAGGAACTGTCTGAAGGCTGCAGGGGGATTTCCCACAACGTTGCACCCCCAAATCCCAATTCTGCACTTTTTTCCGCCTCTTATTCATAGGCAGAACTTTTTTGCCTATTACATTGCATTGACTTTCCTCCTAGGTGGAAAGTCTTCCAAATTGAATACGGGGTAAATGCAAAACAGGCAAAAATTACGTCATCGGCGAAAAAGTATCGCGGATCCGGACTTTTCGTCTTAGGGGGAAGTGTGTTAGTCTTCAGTGAAACAGTGACTTTTTAGGGCATGTTTAAACTTGGAGGCTAGGTGCAAGTTTGATTGATTGGAGAAGGGGATTCCAGAGTTCGCCAGTAATAGTCCTGAAGGCGTTAGTGAGAGGAAGTGATCAGAGGGGAAGAGAGGAGGCTGTCGCTGGTTGAGTGGAGCGGGCGAGAGGGACTGTGGTTGGAGATGAGGTACTAGATATAGAGGGGAGGAGTGGTTGAGAGGAGTTTGAATATGGTTCAGTAAAGTAAAGGTAACCAGTTAAGAGACTTGCAGAGGGGGTCAATAGAAGTGGAACTAATAGTGACGAAAATAATGAAATGAAGAGGGGTAAGGCAAGAATGGGAGAGGCCAGAGAGGAGACGGTAGCTTCCGTGTTGAGACAAAAAGTCCTGGAATGGTTATCACGATAAAAGCGTCTCGATTGGGTGAGGAACTGAATGTGGGGGGGGCAACTGACAGGACGGAGTCAAGGATGAAAGCCAGATGGTGGGCTTGGGTGATGGAGAGGAAGGGAGTGTTGTCAACGGAGAAGGAGATGGCTGGAGGAGAGAGGACTTTGGAGGTGGGAAAGACAATCAATTCAGTTTTAGAGATGTCAGATTCCTGGTACCATTGTGCAAGAGGAGATGGCCGACAGGCAGTGGGAGATGAGGAAGAGGACAGAGGGTGAGAGGTCAGGGGTGAGGATGAGACCAGAGGGTAAGAGGTCAGGGGTGTAGATGTAAAGGTGGGTGTATTGGAGGGAAAAGTTGATGAGCACACCTCAAGGAAAAGAGCGAAGAGATGGGGACCAAGGAAAGAACCTTGAGGAATGCCAAAAGGCAGGGAGAGAGGAGAGGAGGGGAGGTGGAGATAGACGTGGAGACAGAGAATGTGCGATTGAACAGATACCAAGTGAACCAATGATGGAGTGGAGAATTGCAGGAAGAGGAGGTGGTTCACAGTGTTGAAGGCATCCGTGAGGTCAAGAAGGTTGAGCAGAGTAGAGGCCTTTGGATTTAGCAGTGAGGAGGACATTGGTGGTGGCAGTTTCCGTGGAGCTGAAGGATTGGAAAATGGACTGGAGTAGGTCAAGGAGAGAATAGAGAGGCAAGAAGTGAGAGATATAAACAACTCACTCAAGGAGCTTATAGACAAAGAGAAGGAGCAAGATGGGGCGGTAATTAGAGAAAGTAGCTGGGTCAAGAAAGGGTTTATTGTCAGTGGGGGAGAATAGAGCATGTTTACAGGATAGGGTGTAGGGTGTGTGCAGAGGTACATAGACATTGGCCATAGGATAACATGAGAAGTCTCCTTCCCAGCCTCGGTCACTGATGAATGGGTAGATATATGTGTAGTCAGAGTGATAGAATGATCTGTCCTCTCTTATCAGATGCAGTATACAGAGGACTATGAGCAGCAGACAAGGAAAGGCAGTTTTCCGGCCATGATCACACCGGCTTATCAGACAGCCCGGAAAGCCGCTCACCTGGCCAGTAATGTAAGTTACTCTGCACTGGGACCTGTCTAATACAGTGTGATTGCGGTCACTTGTAAATGTAGGCAAGAAATGACACATATAACTGGTCAGTGATTTACAGGTTACTACACTTAGTAGGGACAGTCCCCCTGATCATTATTACATACAGGACAGTCCCCCTGATCATTACTGCATACAGGACAGTCCCCAGTCCCACTGATCATTACTGCATACAGGACAGTGCCCCTGATCATCACTGCATACAGGACAGTCCCCCTAATCATCACTGCATACAGGACAGTGCCCCTGATCATTCCTGCATACAGGACAGTCCCCCTGATCATCACTGCATACAGGACAGTCCCCCTGATCATCACTGCATACAGGACAGTCCCCCCTGATCATCACTGCATACAGGACAGTCCCCCTGATCATCACTGCATACAGGACAGTCCACCTGATCATTACTGCATACAGGACAGTCCCCCTGATCATTACTGCATACAGGACGGTCCCCCTGATCATCACTGCATACAGGACGGTCCGCCTGATCATCACTGCATACAGGACGGTCCCCCTGATCATCACTGTATACAGGACAGTCCCCCTGATCATCACTGCATACAGGACAGTCCCCCTGATCATTACTGCATACAGGACAGTCCTCCTGATCATCACTGCATACAGGACAGTACCCCTGATCATTACTGCATACAGGACAGTCCCCCCTGATCATCACTGAATACAGGACAGTCCCCCTGATCATCACTGCATACAGGACAGTCCCCCTGATCATTACTGCATACAGGACAGTCCCCCTGATCATCACTGCATACAGGACAGTCCCCCCTGATCATCACTGCATACAGGACAGTCCCCCCTGATCATCACTGCATACAGGACAGTCCCCCCTGATCATCACTGCATACAGGACAGTCCCCCTGATCATCACTGCATACAAGACAGTCCCCCTGATCATTACTGCATACAGGACAGTCCCCCTGATCATTACTGCATACAGGACAGTCCCCTTGATCATCACTGCATACAGGACAGTCCCCCTGATCATCACTGCATACAGGATAGTCCTCCTGATCATCACTGCATAGAGGACAGTCCCCCTGATCATCACTGCATACAGGACAGCCCCCCTGATCATCACTTCATACAGGACATTCCCCCTGATCATCACTACATACAGGACAGTCCCCCTGATCATCACTGCATACAGGACAGTCCCTCTGATCATCACTGCATACAGGACAGTCCCCTTGATCATCACTGCATACAGGACAGTCCCCCTGATCATCACTGCATACAGGATAGTCCTCCTGATCATCACTGCATAGAGGACAGTCCCCCTGATCATCACTGCATACATGACAGTCCCCCTGATCATTACTGCATACAGGACAGTCCCCCTGATCATCACTGCATACAGGACATTCCCCCTGATCATCACTACATACAGGACAGTCCCCCTGATCATCGCTCTATACATGACAGTCCCTCCAACTTGCTTCTGCATTTAGGACAGTCCCTCCAATATCAGTGTACATGTCAGTCCTCCAACTTACTACTGCATACAGGACAGTCCCTCCTATCTCAGTGTACAGGACAGTCCTCCAACTTACTACTGCATACACCTCCTATCTCAGTATACAGCACCGTCCTCCAACTTACTACTGCATACTGGACAGTCCCTCCTATTTCAGTGTACAGGACAGTCCCTCCATCTTACTACTGCATACAGGACAGTCCCTCCATCTTACTACTGCATACAGGACAGTCCCTCCATCTTACTGCTGCATACAGGACAGTCCCTCCATCTTACTACTGCATACAAGACAGTCCCTCCATCTTACTACTGCATAAAGGACAGTCCCTCCATCTTACTACTGCATACAGGACAGTCCCTCCATCTTACTACTGCATACAGGACAGTCCCTCCAATCTTACTACTGCATACAGGACAGTCCTTCCATCTTACTGCTGCATACAGGACAGTTCCTCCCATCTCAGTGTTCAGGACAGTCCTCCAACTTACTACTGCATACAGGACAGTCCCTCCATCTTACTATTGCATACAGGACAGTCCCTCCAATCTCAGTGTACAGGACAGTCCCTCCATCTTACTACTGCATACAGGACAGTCCCTCCATCTTACTACTGCATACAGGACAGTCCCTCCAATCTTACTACTGCATACAGGACAGTCCTTCCATCTTACTGCTGCATACAGGACAGTCCTTCCATCTTACTGCTGCATACAGGACAGTTCCTCCCATCTCAGTGTTCAGGACAGTCCTCCAACTTACTACTGCATACAGGACAGTCCTCCAACTTACTACTGTATACATATCCTATCTCAGCATACAGGACAGTCCCTCCATCTTACTACTGCATACAGGACAGTCCCTCCATCTTACTACTGCATACAGGACAGTCCCTCCAATCTCAGTGTACAGGACAGTCCCTCCAACTTACTACTGCATACAGGACAGTCCCTCCAATCTCAGTGTACAGGACAGTCCCTCCAACTTACTACTGCATACAGGACAGTCCCTCCAATCTTATTACTGCATACAGGACAGTGCCTCTGATCTCAGTCCAGCGCAGTTCCATTATTTGCTGTGTTATAGGATAAATCTGTGGATATATATTTGGGATATTTGGTATATCACTCACTATCAGTCCTACATGACCTGTTTCCTGTGACAGGTGGAGTATAAACGTGGACACGATGAGCGCATCTCCCAATACACCAGCGTGGCGGACACTAAAGACATTATACACTCCAAGGTCGGGGGACAGCTGCTGAGCGACGTGAGTATGGAGAATTGGGTCATTCTGGCCTCCTGTCTGTCCAGCAGCGGCTTCCTCTGACTTATCCATTATCTGGGCTCCATCCTCAGGTGAAATACACAGAGGATTATGAGGAGCAGAAGGGGAAAGGCAGCTTCCCAGCGATGATTACCCCGGGGTACCAGATAGCCAAGAAAGCTAATGAGCTGGCCAGTGATGTAAGTACAATGAGCAAGTGTCAGTCTGTGATGTATCATGCAGAAGGTTGCGTTCCATGTCACAACCACATGATACAACCACATAATGAGGAGGAGTCTGCAGACTGATAGATGCAGATATTGGGGGGCTGACAAGTCCGCAATTTATAAAGATGACAAAAGTTTAGCTTTCCTTATCTTTATTGTCAGACTGAGGTATGAAAGGCCCACCGGGGATTTCCCCTGTAACCCCATGGGCCAGTCTGTCCCTGTGCTTACCTAAAATCCATGCGAAGTCCAAGCCAGTAGGGATGGCCATCAATGGTTTGCCACCAGTGGTCGATGGTATATGTCCGATATTTCTGCACCATCGATGGCAGAGATGCCGAAATGCTTTTTTTTTGTTGCTCAGCCCTGTCTTCCATCTTAGAATTGTCCTCTGCATTCAGCTGACCCTCAGTACTGATGCTCCTCAATGATCCAAAATATCAATGGATTTCCATCGCTTGTTTCCTGCCATCGATGTAAATGGAGACCATCGATGGTGAAACATTTAATGGCTATCCCTAAAATCCTGTCTTCACATTCTTCACGTAGACCGTAAAATACACAGCAGAGCCGGTTCCAGGGCTAATAGCGCCCTGTGCCGTCCAAGTGCACCGCGCTCCTTATCACGCATGGTGCAGCCACGTGCGACCAAAATTGGGGGCGTGGTCTACTTACCATAGGTCACGCCTCCTTACGTGACGTTATCTGAGGGGCGTGCCCGCATGGCACGCCCCCAAATAACGTCAGGCTGGGGGGAGCCTCACTAGCTGGGTTTCCCCCAGCCCTCTCACAGCACTGAATGGATGCCACGTGCATGCGTGCAGCATCCATTCAGACTCCGATGTCCGGTCACCTCCGTACAGCTGCGGTGGTGGGGGTCCCCAACCCCCCGATTTGACCACCCGTGGGCCACTTCGGCCCATGGGTGGAACAGCGGGACAGTACTGTCCCGCTGAAATCGGGATGCTGGGGAGGGTGCACCCTCTATGGGTGGCGCACCTGTTTGACCGCCCAGGTCGAACACCCCTAGAGCCGTCCTTGATACACAGCCTTGCCAGCACACACATGTTCAAACTCGATAACACACACAGTTTTGTGCCCATATTCGGCCTTACCAATCCCCATTGAAGGAATCTTTCGCATGGCAGGGCACAAGAGCCTTCGTTGGAGCAGCTGTTTTATTTGCAAGAGCTGAAGATGGTAAATAATGAGAAAAGTCTAATATACGCCAACCAACTGTCACAAAATATGCACTACGGCAGTGGCTCCCAAACCTGCAGGGGTGCCACGGGTTGGGGGTCCAGGACCAAATCAAATTATTTATTGTCAATGTGATAGGCAAAACCAGTGCTGGTACAGTAGTTGGCAATTATAACATAAGTTTCAAATAGTAAACTCTGTCCACCGCCACGTACCTGACCCTAAAGATGACAGGTAAGTATAATATGCTTAATTGAATAAGTTTTGCTGAATCTCTCAGTAAGAAACTGTGGGCTTAGAGGTGCCGTGAAAAAAATGCTGATACTCTAGGGAGCGGTTATTCATGTAAGTTTGGGAACCACTGCGCTATAATATATCTTAAATAGAGCCCTATAGCACTTTAAGGAAAGGAGTAAAACACAGGAGGGGATGTACTAAGCCTGGGAGAGTGATAAAATGGAGAGAGATTAAGGAGCTCATTCAGAGTTGGTAGTGAGCGCTCAGCGCTACCGACCGACTCAATGTTGCCCCACAGCGCATGCGCACGACGGAGCCGGCTCCGTCGTGCGCATGCGCGAGACCCGGCTAACGACTGGTGATCCGTCGATAGGGGTCTCGTCGTAGACGGGGCGAGCTGTCGATGTTGAGTGACAGCTCGCCCCGTTTTCTGGGCGGGCCGGGGGCGGGCCTGGCCAAACGGAGGTGTTCCAGTAGGAACGCTTGCCGTTTGGGGGCGGCCCCACTGACATCATCAGTGATGTCAGTGGGGAGCTTCCTGCTCGATCAGAGCAGGAAGCTCCCTGGGGCTTAAGGTTGACCCTCGCGACCATCACCCTTGTCGGTCGTTAAGAGCTGTGGGTGTTAACCCACAGCTCTAACGACCGTCATGGAGGCGGCTGTTCAGGATGCAAGCGGCCACCCTGTTTCAGAACGACCGCTTGCATCCTACGACCACCTCTGAATGAGGCCCTAAGTACCAACCAGTCAGCTCCTAACTGCCATGTTACTGGCTGTTTTAATATAAATAAGATCCAAAGTGCGCAAACATATAATACCCAGCTGCCTGTGTAACACAAATATAGCCTTCACCAAGCTTCAAACAATAATCACAACAAAATAGTGTTGCACACCGGCGCACAGATTCGTGTTCCCCAAAAGTTTGTAATAATTTCTTACATGTACTTTAATGCTTTTTCAAGCAGTCATATTTCTCCAAGAGATATTGACCCCAAGAAAAAATAAGAAAAACATATATTATAATACTGTTTAAGAAACAAAGTATTTTAAATGCTGCCAAGTATTATGCTCACATATAAACTGTGAAAATGTGCATATATCACCATATCCTAGGCATTTCTTTTGTTGGAGCTTTGTATTTCTTCAGTATTCGTTAAGGATCTCAAAAAAAGAAGACTATAATAGTGCAATATTGTTTTGAAGCAATAAAACACATTTATTAAACATCACACTCACATTGAAAAATAAAACATCAGGCATATATCACCATATCCATGGTAGCAGCAGAATGTTAACCCCTTCAACTGGAAAGTATAAGGGTTGGAGTCCCCAAGTCCCGGAAACCTGTTTGCTCCAATCCTCGGAAAAAGGAGAATGCCGCACCACCACCGATATGTCCTGTACGAAACCTCAGCTTAACGCGTTTCAGACACTAAGTGGTCCTTCTTCAGCTGTTACAGACTGTGTTTGAAAAATGGCAGTAAGGAGCTGATTGGTTGGTGCTTTCCCTCTCTCCACTTTATCACTCTCCACTGCTTGGCATATCTTTATTACAAAGTGAACGTACAGGTGATCCAGATGTGCGCTCTAACTGCACGCATTGCCGATGTCCACGCAGTTGAGGGATTCATTTATACTGCGCATATGCAAAATATTCCAGAAACCCCTACCGCATGTGCGTTTCCCTGAGTGCACGCACAAATTCGCTGTTGTACACGGGATCGCCATGGACGATCATGGGCAGTGGCCTGAAGTGACAGCAAAAATGTCTGTCGTGTGAGTGAGTCATTGTAGTGTTGCGGGCGTGTCATTGTAGTGTTGTGGATGTGTCCTTGTAGTGTTGCGGGCGTGTCATTGTAGTGTTGTGGATGTGTCATTGTAGTGTTGTGGATGTGTCATTGTAGTGTTGCGGGCGTGTCATTGTAGTGTTGTGGATGTGTCATTGTAGTGTTGTGGATGTGTCATTGTAGTGTTGTGGGCGTGTCATTGTAGTGTTGTGGATGTGTCATTGTAGTGTTGTGGGTGTGTCATTGTATCAGGCCCCCAAGCAGTAACAAGGCATGATAGTACAGGTCTCATCGATGTCTGATTCAGGCTGGTCTCCTGCTGCTAGTGGCATATCTCTCTCACATGTCATTGCTTCCACCACAGTGTCACTCCGCTTTTGGAGAACACACAGATTTACAGACCTGCAGCGATTAAAGGTGCAGGATTGCTGGGGCTTGTGGTTCTTCCATGGTACTCTGACCATCAATCAACACCAGTTCTGACACTATGGGCCTCATTTTATCAATGAGTTTTATCATTCACAACAAGTGATAAATGGTGCTCCAGCCAATCAGCTCCCGACTGACATCTGTTTGAAAAATGACAGTTGGGAGCTGATTGGCTGGAGCACTATTTATACGCAGCGAGTTTTATCACTTGTTGTGAATGATAAGACTCGTTGATAAATGAGGCTCTATATTCTCCTGAGATGTGTTAAGCTGTCCCGTTTTATAACCATTCCTGGTTGATTCTGAGTTGTAGTTCCTTTCTTGGGCACAAATAGCGAGTTTTAGCAAATAGCGCATGTGCAGAAGCAAATTTGCGCATTTTTGCCTATTGTCCTGAATCAGATATGGACGGATTTGCAGAGCAGCTCACAAGCGGTTGTGCAAATCCATCCATCTCAGATGCAAACGCAGGAGACACCTCCTTGCTGCATTTGCGATCCTAGCACTGCAACCGATGTCGCAGGCTGGGATCACCATCGCGACCGATGGTCGTGATGGTTCCTCCTTTGGTCAAGCTGCAGGAGCTGAAGCCTTCCGCAGCCTGGCCGGTGCCTAGTCACGCAAGAGGCAAGGAATCTGCGTCCACCCACGCGGACCCTGGCCTCGTCCCTCCTGGAAAATGGAGGCGACATACCTACGGGAACGGCGACCAGGCACTCCCCCAAAACGCTGCAGCATGTCAATCATGCTACGGCTTTAGGGGGTCTGCTAGCGATATGGCAGGACCCGTTCTGCATATGTGCAGAACGAGTCCTGCTCGGGCGCAGACCCCAAAACATCGGAGATGTGCGTTCATCCTCGGAATCAGACCCTATATGCAGACGATCCTGAGTCGGGCAGATTATTTAATGACAACCCTAAATTGCGATCACATGCTCATCTGAAATTGACGCCAATTCTCTGGATAAGAGTTTCTAGTGAGTAATCCGGAGGAATCCCGGTAACAAAGGGGTTAATACCTTTCCTGGTACCCCAGAGGTGCAAGCAACGTTATGTACGGTAGCAGAATATGACATACTCCATACTGTGATTCAGACAGATCCTCCCTTCCATTAGGTGTTGGGTAACGGGTAATACGGTGACATAACGCCTCTGTTCCCTCTTGCCTTTATGTCAGGTGAAATATCACCAGCGTTACCACAGGGAGGTGAAGGGGAAGACAAGTGCGTCAGATTCTGCGTTTACTAAGCAAAGTACAGAACACCTGGAGCAGGTAAGTGACAAGCGTGAGCGGGGGTGGAGGGGCGGAGCTGTCAGCTGTGTGATGCACCCACCTATCTACACCCCCCAACCTCCAAACTTAACAGGACAGAATAGGCCCTAATCCTATCTTCCACCACTTAGCAGATAGTTCTCCGGGGATGAACACCTAGTCTACTAGGGAGCAGTGACATCACTGCGGTATGAGGCCCGTGTTGGGTATGAGACACTACTGGTGTAATAATATAAATAATATATACAGCAGAAGAGCCAAATTGCGACTTTTCTATGTTAAATAAATCAACTTCAATAATACACAAACAATATTGGGAGCAGAATGAAACAAAACGGTAAAGTGTCAATTTGAAATAAACATCCATAATAGAAAAATACTAAACAAAAGTATACAGTTGTGAATTCTTGTAACCAAATGTGGTGTCAAATTGTATAACTCATTTCTATTATGTGTATATGTACTGTATTCCCACATATGTGCTGTGAGCCTATCATGGCTTATGGTTAAATGCTTAAGGCAATGCATAATCGTCAATACAATTAAAGCAAGGTTATGAGGGATTGCAATCACATTGTATTTCCC
The DNA here is from genome assembly GCA_031769625.1 of Taudactylus pleione. Taxonomy (NCBI): domain Eukaryota; kingdom Metazoa; phylum Chordata; class Amphibia; order Anura; family Myobatrachidae; genus Taudactylus; species Taudactylus pleione. Next base: position 669,190 of record JAUIMM010000082.1, on the reverse strand, counting down.
AATGTCTCCACCAGGGGGCACTCAGAGCAGATGTTTCCAACTTACATCACAAAACTTCTTATCACATATTTGTGACTAATATGTATATAATAAAATTAAACATTTCTTGAGAAAGATGATTTGAAGAACACAGCAGTAAGACTGTGCTTCTAATGCACTTTTTTGTTTACCTATTTCAGCATTTTAGATTCTTTGTTTCACATGAGAACTATTAAAGGGCCGTGGAGCTGCTCCACTTGCAGTAGACTTGCAGATATTCTCAAACTCGGGGCCTAAGTCAGACCCGCTCGCAAGCGGGTCGATGTTGGCCAAGTGCGCATGTGCACGACGGAGGCGGCTCCATCATGCACATGCGCGAGACCCGAATTAACGACGGCCAAGCCGTCACTATGGGTCTCGCACCAAAGGGGGCGTGCTGTCGATGGTGAGTGACAGCACGCTCCCTTTGGTGGGCGTGCCGGGGGCGTTGCTGCCCAAACTGAGGCGTTCCCATGGGAACGCCTACCGTCTGGGGCTGGCCCCACTGACATCACAAGTGATATCAGTGGGAGTGCTTTTGGCACTCCAGGGCTTGCGGCAACGAGACCCTGCCGCAAGGGTCTCGTCGCAAGCCCGATGGTTGCGATGGTCTTGACCATCGCGACCATCATCATGGACGCTCGCATAAGCTGTGGGTGGTAAAAGGCCGCACTGTTAAAAAAAAAAAAAAAGCGTCCGGCTCTGAATCAGGCCCTCGGTCCTAGGGACCTCAAACAGGTCACGTTTTCCAGGTCACCCAGCAGGTGCACAGGTGTATTCATTACTCACTGACACATTTTAAAAGATCCACAGGTGGTGCTAATTATGTCACTTGTGATTCTGTGAGGAGACCTGGAAAACAGGATTGAGTTTGAGAACCTGTGTAGTAGAGGATCGAATTTAGTGTAATGATAGACAAAGGTTGGCAATGTGTAGCTCTCCAGCTGTTGTGGAACCATAAGACCCAGCAGGCTAGCAGTGCTTTTAGTGTAATAATAGCTGAAAAATTCACATGCTTTCCAACCAGTTTTAAAGTTTATCGTAGGGTGGCGCTGTTTTCACATGTCATTTGGGACCCATCCTTGTAGGATTCCAAACGAACTGCGCCACCATACGGTTTCAGAAGTGACGTAGTATCAGTACACAGAAATTACTTATTTCTACTTCAGGGTCCACAGGGTTGACCTTGGGGTTATAGCTGGATCAGGATCCATGGGCACCACACAGTTAAGCTTTTAGCTCCCAGGATGCACTTGGGTCCTCCCCTATACCCCGCCCCCGAGCCACAGGCACCTCAGTGTAAGTTGGTGCCCGGCCGGAGTCAGTCACCGCGCAGGGGGGCTACAGGAGCAGCCCCCAGAAGCTTTTTATTTTAAATTAGATTTTATTTATTTTTATCTCTTTTTACTACAGACGGCAGCGAAGGGCTGTCTATACAGACGCCCACGCTGCCGCTCTGATCCCCGACTGGCGCCGCGACGCCAGTACTGATCTGGGGATCGCGGCCGGAGGACAGAGTCCGTACTAGCCGGACTCTGTCTACCTCCCAGGACTGCTGCCGGAGTCGCCGGGGATTCAGGTAAGCCGCGCTTCGCTGGCTAGCGGCGGCGCGCGGAATGCCTTAAAATGCAGTCCTTTAGCCTCCGGTCCTGGGGACAGACCGGAGGCTGCTGGCAGTGGCGGCGGGCCCCCCCCATAACCCGTGGGACCACTAGGGATTACAGGCAAGCGGGAAGCCAGCATCCCTGGGGTCATGGCCAGCCAGGGGAGGAAGCCTTCCCTGTTCAGCGGCTCCTCCCCTCAGCTCAGCGCGCCTTTCAGCACGCAGTCTGGCGTCGCTGAGCTGCAGTTTCACGGCCACTCCTCCTCTGGGGTCTCCGGGGGCCATTTTCTCACAGTGGCAACGCAGATCTCAGGGAGCAAGCGGTCCGGTCCCCCTGTGTACACAGCACTATAGCCCTCCCAGACACTGAATCTGGGTAGGTTGATTGTAGTGGAAAGGTGCAGTGAGTATATCTTCTCTGCATGGTATGTGACTTTTGCTAGTGCTGCCTGTCTGTGCTTATTTTCCGCTTACTGTCAGCTTATACCTGTCCCTTTACTTCTCCTACGACCCCTACAGATGTGTGGGGGAAGGGTGTTTCTACTGACCTCACTTATATAGATCACGTATTTGTGAGGTTCGTCACATACAGTTGTGTGCAACACAGTGCCATATTGTGGGCTGTTGTTCAACACACCGGTGAGTGCGTTTACTTCTGCCCTGTTGCCAGATATATAATATATTCTGTCATGTCAGACGAGGAGGTTGAGCGCTCAGTGGCTCCGGCGTTGGCCTCCTGCGGACGCTGTTCTGCAGGAGTGAATAGGGAGGATTTGTCACAGGATGGCCTGTGTAGTCGGTGCCAGGTGGCTCCTGGCCCATCCAGACCTTCTGTGACGCAGGAACCACCGTGGGCGATGTTTTCTCAAGTGCTGGTGTCTATTGCGGACCGTCTGTCGGTCCCGACTGCTCTCCCTACTAGGGCGTTACCCCAGCCGACCATCCCCCATTCCCCGGGTGTCCCGCAGTTATTGCGGAGTCCTCCTGGGTCTCAGTCTGTGGGTCCCTATGCGGGGTTGCCTATGTATATACAGGCTTCCCCTGTGCCGCAGCAGCCTGCGGTACCTTTTCAGGTACCTATGGCGACTCCTCCACCCTGGGTGGATGCATTCTCCAACTCCGTGCAAAATTTGGCAGCCGCATCCTCGGCTTTTCAGTCAATGTTGCAGACTGACATGCCTTCTAGGGTTTCAAAACGCCCACTCATGGCGCTGGCGGCTCAGGTATCAGACTCAGAGGGTTCCTCAGATGATGGGGAGGTCCCTGATGACACTGACTCGGACGCCCCGGTCCAGGCAATGGATACCAAGTCGTCCATTAATGTGCGAGCACTGGTTAGGGCGGTGCGAGCCATTCTTCTTATAGAGGATGAGGCACCGGCTCCTAAGTCGAAGTATCCTAGTTTAAAAAAAACTAAGGTGGCTTCTGCTATGTTTCCCCCGTTGGATCAGTTGACGGATCATATGGCGGTAGCTTGGCAGGCGCCCAGTAAGAGATTCCTTCCTCAGAAGCGGTTGGCTTCTAATTATCCCTTCCCTGAGGCACATTGTAAAAAATGGGAAACTCCACCGGCGGTGGATTCCCATGTCACCCGTTTAATAAGGAGCTCTACTTTGCCATTACCGTCTATGGCCCTCATTCAGAGCCGTACGCTCTGAGCAGAGCGCACGCTCTGAATGAGGGCCGGCCTCCATGAAAATGGAGCGTCCTCCTGGACGCTCGTATAGCTGTGGGTCACCACCCACAGGCTATACGAGCGTGCATTTTGATGGCCGCGATGGTCGTGACCATCGCGACCATCGAAATTGCGAGCTGGAGCCTGCGGTTGAGGTTTTCAACCGCAAGCTCCGGAGTGATTTTGGCTCTATCAGAGCCAAAATCACTCCCACTGACATCACTAGTGATGTCAGTGGGCCGGTTTCTGACGGGAGGCGTTCCCGTGGGAACGCCCCCGTCAGGGTGGCACGCCCCCGGCACGCCTACCAAAGGGGGCGTGCTGTCAATCAACATCGACAGCACGCCCCCTTTGATCAGACACAACGAGCGAAGGACTTTCCTTCGCTCGTCGCGTCTGGCGCATGCGCACGACGGAGCTCCCTCCGTCGTGCGCATGCTCAGTCCATAACATCGACCCACTTGCGAGCGGACAGCCGCTCGCGAGTGGGTCTGAATCAGGCCCTATATCCTCGCTGAAGGATCCCACGGACAGGAAAGTTGAGACTTGCTTAAAGTCTATTTACTCCCTCTCCGGGGCGGTGGCCCGACCATCCATGGCCATCTCCTGGGTGGCCAAGGCCATTGAGGGGTGGGCCAATGCATTGGAAGATACCTTCCCGGACGACGCTCCGGATGTCCAGAGGGCGTTGTTGGGTCAGATGAGGGACGCTGCTTCTTACATTGGGGAAGCCTCTTTAGATGCTAGTTTGCTGACTTCGCGGGTATCGGCTGCAGCGGTGTCTGCCCGCCGATCCTTATGGTTGCGGTCCTGGAGAGCAGACTCTGATTCAAAGAAAGGCCTGGAAGCCTTACCTTTCAATGGGGAATTACTATTTGGTCCGGACTTGGACAAAATAGTGGATACCCTGGCTAAATCCAAGTCGGCTTTCCTCCCTTCGGCGGCACTGCCTGCTAAGGTTCGGAGTTCGGCTTTTCGTTCCTTTCGGGTTCAGGGTAAGGCAAAAGGTCAGTCCTTCCCGAGACAGTCGGCGAGTAAGACTGCCTCTAAACCCAAGAAGCAAGCCTGGAGTGCTCGGCGCCCTTCTTCCAAGCAGGAAGATAAACCTGCGGCCTGATGGGACGGGCCTCCCTCTGGGGGACCTCAGAGTGGGAGGCCGACTTCTTCGATTTGCCCAGTGCTGGCACAATACCACCACGGATGCCTGGGTTCGAGAAGTGGTCTCCCAGGGGTACGCCCTGTCTTTTCGGCACAGACCACCCCACCAGTTTTTCTGCACGAGTCCTTCTCAGGACAAGACCAAGGCGTTACAGATTCAGGAGGCTATAGAGTCCTTGCTGAAAGCAGGGGTCATTGTTCCCGTTCCTCAATTACAACGAGGGACGGGGTACTATTCTTCTCTGTTTCTGGTGCGGAAACCCAATGGTTCTCATCGCCCTATCCTCAACTTGAAGTCTCTGAACAAATTCCTCAGAGTTCCCAAGTTCAGGATGGAAACGTTACGTTCAATCATTCTGGCGATGGAACCGGGGGATTACATGGTGTCCCTGGATATCCAGGACGCCTACCTCCATGTTCCGATAGCACCTTCGCACCAGCGGTATCTGAGGTTCGCTATCCTTCAACACCACTATCAGTTCCGGGCGCTACCCTTTGGTCTCTCCACGGCACAGAGGGTGTTCACGAAGATTATGGCGGTCATGGCCGCACATCTTCGGAACCAGAATGTACGGCTGCTGCCGTATCTGGACGACCTCCTGTTGCTGGCGAGCTCCCCGGAGGTACTGCTTCAACATCTCCACCTGACGATCGCTTGCCTGCAAGCACACGGGTGGTTGATAAATTGGAAAAAGTCCTCCCTGATTCCATCACAGCGGATGGTTCATTTGGGAGCCCTGCTGGATTCGCGTCAGCAAAGGATCTTCCTGACTCCGGAGAAGGTCACCTCCCTACAGCTGCGGATACGCAGTTGCCTGAGTAGTTGCCGCCTGTCGGTCCATTCGGCTATGAGAGTTCTGGGGTCCATGGTGTCGACATTCGACATGGTGGAATTTGCCCAGTTCCATTCCCGGCCCCTGCAGGGGCTGATTCTATCGGAATGGAACGCGTTACCTCACCGGATCCGCTCTCAGGTGCTGGTGTTGTCTCCGGACGTTCGGCAATCTTTGGCTTGGTGGCTTCAGACAGCTCATCTGGTCGAGGGGCGCCCCTTTTGGATCCCAGACTGGGTCCTGCTCACCAAAGATGCCGGTCTCCGGGGTTGGGGGGCAGTGACCGGCTCATTGTCTCTCCAGGGTCGTTGGTCTGCGGAAGAAGCTCTTCTTCCCATCAACATCCTGGAACTGCGGGCAGTATACAGGGCCCTGCAGTCGTCCGGCCCCGCTCTTCAGGGAAGGGCGGTACAGGTGCAGTCCGACAACGCCACCACGGTGGCGTATATCAACCACCAAGGAGGAACTCGCAGTCGGGCAGCGATGTTGGAGGTGTCTCGCATCCTGACTTGGGCAGAGGGTCACATTCCAGCGATCTCGGCGGTCTTCATCCCCGGAGTCCTCAATTGGGAAGCGGACTTCATCAGCCGTCACGACGTTCCCGGGGAATGGTCGCTTCACCCAGAGGTGTTTCAGCTACTCGTGGACAGGTGGGGACTGCCGGAGCTGGACTTGATGGCCTCCCGTCACAATCACAAGTTGCCCGTTTACGGGTCAAGGACAAGAGACGCAGGCGCAAGTCTGGTGGACGCGCTGTCGGTGAAATGGACGTTTCACCTGGCGTATCTGTTTCCTCCGATATCCCTACTTCCTCGGGTTCTGCGAAAATTCAAGCAGGACGGCGGCACGCTTGTGCTGGTAGCTCCGGCGTGGCCCAGACGTCCTTGGTACTCCGATCTCAGGAGCCTCTCCATCGACGCTCCGTACCTTCTTCCTCAGCGTCGGGACCTGTTGTCTCAGGGGCCCTGCCTTTATCCGGATCTGGGTCGGCTGTCTTTGACGGCGTGGCTCTTGAGACAGCCGTCTTGAGGTCTCGGGGCTTCTCCAGTTCGGTTATTGGTACCATGCTCAGGGCACGCAAGCCTGCTTCAGCACGGATTTATCACAGGGTGTGGCACACTTACTTTCAGTGGTGTGAGTCCAGACATTATGATCCTCAGGTGTTCCGGGTTTCTAGGATCTTGGAATTTCTTCAATCAGGATTGGACCTCGGCTTACGCCTTGCATCTCTGAATGTTCATGTGTCCGCCTTGTCCGTGTGGTTTCAATGGCGGATTGCAATACTGCCGGATGTTCACACCTTTTTCTAAGGTGTTCTCAGGATCCAGCCTCCCTTTGTGCCTCCTGTGGCTCCTTGGGACTTGGCGGTGGTTCTACGGGTCCTGCAGGGTCCTCCGTTTGAGCCTCTTGAGTCGGTGGAGCTCAAGTGGCTGACATTTAAGACTGTTTTTCTCCTGGCAATTGCTTCGGCCAGGAGGGTGTCTGAATTGCTGGCGCTTTCCAGTCGCCCTCCTTTCCTGATTTTTCACCAGGACAGAGCGGTGCTCCGCACTCGTCCTGAGTTTTTGCCCAAAGTGGTCTCGTAGTTCCACATTAATCAGGAACTTGTTGTGCCAGCTTTTCAGTCCCCTGATCTTTCAGCTGGTGAGACTTCCTTAGATGTGGTCCGGGCACTTAGAATTTATGTGGACCGGACGGCTTCGGTTAGGAAGTCTGATTCCTTGTTTATCCTCTTTGGTTTTCACAAGAGGGGTTGGCCTGCCAACAAACAAACGTTAGCCCGTTGGCTTCGTTCCGTTATTTGTGAGGCTTATGCACAGGAGGGTTTACCTGTGCCAGCCTCTGTTAAGGCTCATTCCACTCGTTCTGTGGGTCCCTCTTGGGCTGCTAGACGTGGCGCCTCTGCTGTTCAGCTGTGTAAGGCGGCCACTTGGTCTTCAATTCAAACGTTTTTGAGGTTCTATGCGTTTGACACCTTCGCCTCTCAGGATGCATCCTTTGGGCGCCGGGTGCTCCTTTCAGCACAGGAGCGTCCCCGCCCTTAGTTGAACTGCTTTGGGACATCCCCAAGGTCAACCCTGTGGACCCCCTATGGACCCTGAAGTAGAAAACAAGAGATATGGTAAGAACTTACCTTTGTTATCTCTGTTTCTACAAAGTCCATAGGGTCCACAGGGCGCCCACCCTGACGCACCTGGCTTCATATGGGCTGTGTGGCTGGTCACCGGTTTTCCGTCTCCCATCTCTGTGAGTATGGTTTCTTGTGTGTTCCAGTCTTCCTTCTCTCTGTTCCATATTCTCCTCCGGCCGAGGCTGCTTACCAACTGAGGTGCCTGTGGCTCGGGCCGGGGTATAGGGGAGGACCCAAGTGCATCCTGGGAGCTAAAAGCTTAACTGTGTGGTGCCCATGGATCCTGATCCAGCTATAACCCCAAGGTCAACCCTGTGGACCCTATGGACTTCGTAGAAACAGAGATAACAAAGGTAAGTTCTTACCATATCTCTTGTTTTCTTATATCTGCAGAGTAAGATACAAAATATCATAAAATACATCTTATAAAGTACAAACCAGAGCACAGTAATACTCACATGATAATAAATAGGAATATACTATTTCAAGCAGTGAACACTAACATTGACCAGTTTCTGATTGTATTGGGGTACACTGATCGTCACTGTTGCAGCTATTTGTGGGAATCGTCACCAGATGATCTTTCTGCTTAATGTGTGTGGAAATTAATTGCGTTTCTCCGGCAGGAATATGATGAGGAAGATGAGCCATACAGAGGAAAGGGGAGTTTTCCTGCTATGATTACTCCGGCTTATCTCAGTGCCAAAAAGGCCAATGACATCGCCAGCGATGTGAGTATCGTCACTAAGGGAAATCCTGCCTCTGGCTGTCACAGTGGATAAGGCAGAAGAGACATCCTTCAGGTCATGCCTGGTTATAGTAGATAGCCATTTGGCAAAAGGTCACACCAGCATTACCAGTCATTGAACCAGAAGGATCTCTGCCAGATTTTGATGGATGCCGTCAGACATCTAATAATTTACCATAGATGGAGAAATTGGATGGATGGATGAATGAATGATAGATGGACGGTTGATGGACAGATAATGAATGAATGGATGATGATAGATAAAAGTTGAATGATGGATGGATGATGAATGGCTGATGGATGACTGAAGAACAATTGATGGATAAATGATAAATAGGTGAAGGTTGAATTATGGATGGATGATGGAGAGGTGATGAGTGGTGAAGATTGGATGATGGATAGATGAGGGATGAATGATAGAGGGGTGAAGGATGAATAAATGATGAATAGATGGAGGTTGAATGATGGATAGAAGAGGAATGGATGATGAATAGGTGAGTAAATGATGAATGGTTGAGGGACAGATGATGAATGGATGATGGATTGCTGAAGGATGGATGGATGATAGAGGGGTGAAGGAATGATGATGGATGGATGAGAGACATATGATGGATGGACAATGGATGAGGGTCAGATGATGAATGGATGATGGATCGCTTTAGGAAGAATTATGGACAGATGATGGAGGGATAATGAATGGATGATGGATGAATGATGTATAATTTTGAATAGACGAAGGTTGAATGATGAATGGATGAGAAACTGATGATTGACGGATAATGAATGGATGATGGAAGGATGGATAAGTGATGAATTGATAAAGGTTGAATGATGGATGGATGAGGAATGGATAAGGCATTGCAAAACCCTTGTGGCGCCATCAAATAGTAATAATAATAATGATGATGATGAAGGGATTACAGATATATGATGAAAATATGAAGGTTGGAAGATGGAGGGATGATGGAGATATGATGAATAGATGAAGGTTAAAGGATGGATGGATGAATGAAGAATAGACAAAAGGATGAAGGACGGATGATAGATGAATGAAGGACAGGTGATGGATAGGTGATGGATGACGAATGGATAATGCATGAATGGTGGATGGATGATGAATAAATGAAGGTTGAATTATGGCTGGATGAAGGACAGATAAAGGATGGACAAAGGACAGATGATGGATAGAGGAAGGACGGATGATAGATGGATGAAGAACAGGTGATGGATGAAGAATGGATAATGCATGAATGATGGATGGATGATGAATAGATAAAGATTGAATGATGGGTGGATGAGGGACAGATAATGGATAGAGGCGAATGATAGATGGATGAAGAATGGATGATGAATAGATGAATGTTGAATGATGGATGAGGGACTGATGAAGGATGGACAAACGAAGGACAAATGATGGATGATAGATAGATAGATGGATGAAGGTGAGGTAATGGATGGATGAAGAATGAATAATGGATGGATGAAGGATGTGGGCCAATGCACACCTATGTATTCCATGGCATGTATCTAGACATTTGTGAGCCATTGAGTGTTAAACCTTCCTGATGAAAATCAAAACATTTCTGTCCATTTCAGATTAAATACAAGAAAGACCTTTCCAAGATGAGGGGGGCGGCTCATTACCACTCACTGGCCACTGAAGACAACCTGGCTCTGAAACAAGCCCAGAGTGTGAACAAGCTGATCAGTGAGGTGAGACACAAGGGGAGGGTGTCTCCTGAAAGTCTAGGAAGTGTTCTGGATCCCAACAGATTACTTTCTCTTGAGAATCTGCTTTGATTCTTAACAGGTGGAAGGAGAACTTCTAGACCCCGATTGGGAAGATCAGACTGGTTAGGAGGATTCCCCAGCTAGTCTGGGAGTTTAGGATTTGATTGCTGCAGTCAGGCAGACTTTAAACATTCAGGAGGCAGGGGGTTTCGTGGCAGGTACCTCGTATTCTCTGTTTAAGCGTAAAAAGAAACAGGTGGTCAGTTTTCAGCCATTTTCTCATTTTGCTGATACATTGACAGAAGCCTGGTTAAAGCCTGACAGACAGGTTTCAGGTTCCAAGACTGTTTGAGTTGGTTTATCCATTCGTAGATGAGGACACTACAAGGTAGCAGGTGTATCCCCGAGTAGATCGCCATCCTTTTGAAAGTTACGGTTCTTCTTTCTACGCAGGCTGCGTCCTTAAAGGATCAGTCTGAGAGGAAAAAAAATTAAGCATTGTTCAAGTCTATTTTGGGTTTCACAGGAGCTTCGTTAAGTCCAGCATTGGCAATTGCTTGGGTAAAGAAGGCTCTGGAGTCTTGTAATGAGCAGTTGGCTTCAGGCATGCAATCTGATGCTATTTCCATCAAGCTCCTAAACTTGGTACAATAGATCCGAGAGGCCTCAGTATATATGGGCGATGCGGCTTTTGATGTAGAGTTACTGTTGTCAAGGATTTCAGCTCTGGCTGTCCCAGCTAGATGTTTGCTTTGGCTCCGATCTCGGCAGACGGATCCGGAGTCCAAGCGCACTCTGGAAGCTATTCTGTTTGGGGGGACACTCTGTTTGCTTAATTTCTCAAGCAACGGGGAGGGGGGGGGGGGAACCTATATTTGCTGGTCTTACCTCCAAAATCTAAGGGGTAAATTTACTAAGATTTGAGTTCTATTAAGAAGTGATGTTGCCCATAGATTCCAGGTATTATCTTCTAGAAGGTGCTAGGTAAATGAGAAGTAGAATCTGAATGGTTGCAATGGGCAACATCACTTCTTAAATAGAACTCCCATCTTAGTAAATTTACCCCTAAGTCTCCTCGTTTTTGTCCTTTACACATGGCAGGACATGGTAGCTTTAATGCATTCAGGAGTCAGTCTACCTCTCTTCATCGTAGCTCCTCTCTTCATCGTAACCACCACTAGACGACCAGGAAGAAATCTTGCTGCCAAGCAGGCCACCTGACAGTTTAGGGGCTCCGTCTGCTGGTAGAGGCCCACTTACTCCAGTTTCAGGTTCTCTAGGCCCTGTTGGGCCCGGATCATTGGGTCCAGGGCATTCTGGGCAGAGGTTACATTCTGGATCTGGCGGGTCCCAGTCCAAGTAATTTCTTTGCTACTCCTCTACCTCAAGACCCAGTATGTCAGGAGGCTATCTGGATGACAATGCTTTCACTGTTAGGAGTAAATTTACTAAAGTGAGAGTTTTTATAAGTGAATTTTAAAAGTGATGTTGCCCATAGCAACCAATTAGGTTCTACTTAACATTTAACTAGTATCTACTAGAAGATAATAGCTAGAATCTGATTGGTTGGTTGATATGGGCAGCATCACTTTTAAAACTCACTTCTAAAAACTCTTACTTTAGTATATTACCCCTTATTAGGGGAATTCAATATGGGTGCGAAAACTCAGTTTTAGCGTTAATTTCGCACCTATGACGTCATTATTGCAGGTTTTAGTTTTACACTGTATTCAATTTCAAAGACTTTTCGCAGGTTCGAAAAGTCTTTGATAAAAACGGGGTTAAATTTTCACCATTGAATAGGTGTCGAAAAAAAGTGCAGAATTGGGGTTTAGGGGTGCAGGCTTAAAAAAAACAGCCTGCACCCCTGGGAATGACATTTAAAAAATAACTGTGTCAAAAAAAGTAAAAAAAAAAAATAGGCACACCCCAAAAAATTAATTGAAAAATTGGGTGAAAAAAAAAAAAATGGGAAAAAATTGTTTAAAACTAGGGAAATAGGTTCAGGGCTATTCTGCAAGTATGTGGCAGGTGTTTTCTAGAATAGATTATTAGCGACAGGTGTTTTCTAGAATAGATTATTAGCGACAGGTGTTTTCTAGAATAGATTATTAGCGACAGGTGTTTTCTAGAATAGATTTATAGCGGCAGGTGCACAATTGCAGAATTTTTAAAAACCTACTTTAGGGACATCAAAATATGCTAGTACCCATTTTCATGTACCCCAAATTTGATGGGACCACTTAAAAAAAACGAAAAAAATAACCTAAGTGCTCTTCTGCATCACTTCTTCAATGTCGGGAAAAAAGCACCTGCCGCAGCTATTTAAATCCCTGACTTTCATTTGCAGGCTAAAACGGGGGGACCCATAGTGATCCCCCATGTTTTTACAACTTTAGAGGGGTCCTACAATTTTTTTCAGGCAAAATTCGTTTTTTTACGCAAATCCAACTTCGCAGGTTCCCGTTTTCAACGTTTTTATATTGAATACGGGGATAAAGCGGGTGCGCGTCCGATACTTTATCCCTGAAAATTCTCCGATGTGGAGCGAAAAGTCCAGCACGGACTTTTCGCTCCCATATTGAATACCCCTCTTAGAGTTGGGCGTTATTGTTCCGATTCCTATAGATCAAAGGGGCCAAGGGTTTCCTGATGAGGAAACTAAATAATTTGTTCTGGCCTATTCTGAATTTAAAAGAGCTCAATCTTCACTAAGACGTTGCACACTTCAAGATGGAGTCCCTACATTCTGTTGTGAGTTCCATGTTAGAAGGAGAATATTTGGTACCCCTGTACGTCAAAGATACCTATCTTCATGTCCCAATTTGTTTACAAAGATAATGGCCCACATGGTATCCTTACTCAGGAAAAAGGGTGTTACAATCATACCCTATTTGGATGATCTCCAGATAAAGGCAAGCTCGGAGTCGACTCTGGTTCAGCCTTTGTTAGTGGTCAGGAATAGGTTGGAATCCCACAGGTAGTTACTCAACTATCCAAAGTCCAATCTCATACGATCTCAGTGGATGATCTTCTCTTCAATACTCGCAAGCAGCGAGTCTATCTTCCTCCAGAGAAGTTTCAGAATCTCCAGTCTCTGGTCAGGACTGTGCAGATGTGTCCTCACTCCTCTTTGCTGCAGTCACGTCAAACAGCCCCTCTTGGCGAGCCTGGTCCCGTGAGACTCGGCTGGCGCCGGGTGTCTTTTTGGCTGAAAATGCATCCAAGTCGCAATGTGACTAGGAACAGGGTCGGCTCTAGGGGTGTTCAACCAGTGCGGTCGCACAGGGGCGCCACCCGTAGAGGGCAGCACCCCTCCCCAGCATCCCGATTTCAGCGCTGTCCCGCTGTTCTATCTGCGGGCCGAAGTGGCCCGCGGGTGGTCAAATTGGGAGGCTGGGGACCCCCACCGCCGCAGCTGTGCGGCGGTGCCGGACCCCTAGAGAGTGAATGGATGCTGCGCGCATGCGCGCGGCAACCATTCACTGACGGGAGAAGGCTGCTGGAAGCCCAGCCAGTGACGGAGTGCTGGGCTTTACCCTCAGCCTGGTGTTATTTGGAGGCGTGCCATGTGGGCACGCCTCCAAATAACGTCACACAGGGGGCGTGGCCTATGGTAATTATGCCACGCCCCCAAATTCGGTCGCTCTCTCGAGAGCCGGCACAGGGTGCTCAGAACCCTGGAGCCGGCCCTGACTAGGACCCACCAGGAGACTGTGCTGATTAATTTGATATGTATATCTGTGTGCGACTGAGTCAATTAACATGCAAAGTGCTATGACCACAACTTTTTTCCATGCAAAGTTCTGTTTACAGTGAGTCGCACACAGATATACAAGTGTCTCATATCAAATTAATTTGCACTGTCTTCTGGTGCATCCTAGTCACATCGCATTGCGACGCATTTTCAGCAACAGCAAAAAAAAAAGATGTCCGCCACTAACAGATTTATACGGGACCTGACAGCTCACAGGCGTTCTGAGGCTAGATGTACTTTATGAGGACACATCTGTAATTCAGCTATCACAGGTGTATGAAACTCCTGGGAAAGATGGTGGCGTCATTTGAGGCAGTCCCTTTTGCCAGATCCCATGCTCGTCCTCTGCAGAGCCAAATTTTGGCCTATTGTGTCTCGTTTGGACAGTTTTCCGTTTGTCACCTCAGTTGTGACAATCTCTCCAGTAGTGGTTAGAGCCTCAGAACTTGTCAAGGGCAGTCCCCTTCTGGATTTGGGATTGGACCCTGGACACCACCAACGCCAGCTTATTGGTTGGGAAATGGTGATTCTCGGCCTTCAGCTTCAGAGCTGTTCATCCAGGTTCAAGGCACTGCTCCCAATAAACATTCTGGAAGTAAGAGCAGTCATACTGGCTATTCTACAAGCTCAGGACGTCCTGCGCAAGAAGCTGGTTCACATTTAATCGGACAATACCACCACTGTGGCCTGCATCAACAAAAAGTTGCCGATCTACGGAGCATGGTCAAGGGACCTTCGGGTGACTTTGATGGACGCTCTGTAGGTTCCATGGTCTTGCAGACTGGGGTATCTGATTACACCTCTATCCATGGTGGCTAGAGTGCTTCAAAAGGTTCAGCGAGAGGCTCTTCCAGTCATTCTCATTGCCCCGTATTAGCCACATTGAGCGTGGTACTCGTCTCTGCAGGGTCTTCTGGCCAACGATTCATGGCGTCTGCCCCTTAGAGAAAATCTACTTCAACAAGGGCCATGTCTTCACCCAATTTTGTCTTGACTATCTTTTTGGCATGACTCTTGAAACCAAGATTTTGAAAGCACGGGGGGGTTTTGAGACCAGTGGTTTCTACTATCCTTCAGGCCAGGGAACGAGTTATGTCCAAGATTTATGACTGGGTCTGGTGCCTGTACATTTTCTCGTGTGAACATCATCACCTTTCGACCACTGTTTTCAGTCTCTCTCATCTCGTGTCCTTTTTTCAAGAGGGACTGTCAAAAGGTCATTACCTGTCTTCTCTAAAGGGGCAGATATCAGCCCTTTCTGTGCTTTTTCAGAAGCGTTTATAGAATAGAATAGAATAGAATCATCTTTATTGGCCAAGTATACAAACGTATACCTGGAATTTAGCTCCGGTTACTGCATGCCAAAAACACACAAATAACAATTCACAGCCAATCATAAAAAACATAAAAACAATACATAAATTATTACCACAAAACTATCAGTTATTCCGGAGGTGCAGACTTTTCTGCAGGGGGTGTTGCGCATCCACCAATCTTACATTTCTCCTATCCCTCCTTGAGATTTAAATTTGTTCCAGGACGCTCTTCAAAAACCACCTTTTAAACCTCTGGAATCTATAGAGTTGCACTACCTTACAGTACCTTGAAGGTTGCTTTTGTTTTAACCATCACTTCGGCAAGAAGAGTATCGGAACTGGCAGCTCTGTCTTGTATGCCTCCCTTAATTATTATTCACTTTGATAGGGTGGTGTTACGGACTAAGCCGTCATTCTTGCCTAAGGTGGTGTCCAAGTTTTACCTCAGCCAGGATATAGTTCGTCCTTATTTTCCTGGTTCTTCTTCTTCTTCCAATTGTTCGCTTCATTGCTTGGATGTGGTGAGGGCATTATAGATTTACATTCATCATACCTCAGTCTTCTGCCACACTGATTCTCTATTAGTGCTGGTGGATGCTCCTAAGCATGACTGGCCGTGATGGGTGACTGCAGCTGTTAGTCAGGCATATTTGTCTTGGGATATGCCTGTTCCTATTTCGCTCTGGGCCCATTCGATGCTTGCGGCCGGGGCCTCTTGGCCAGTTCGCCAAGGTGCTTTGGTAGAACAGTTGTGCAGGGAGGCAACCTGGTTTTCTGTGTATACATTCACCAAGTTTTACCGTTTTCATACTTGATCATGCCAAGGCTGATTTCAGACGCCATGTGTTAAATGCGATCTTGCCAGGCGAAGCCCTCCCCCCCCTGTAAGGCTTTCTTTGGGAAGTCTCAGCATCAGCTTAGCAGTGTACCTCAGATCGGATGATGAGGACATTTTATTTTTTATGCACTCACCGTAGAATCCTTTCCTTGTCATCCATCTGGGGGACACTGCGATCCCTCCTTTTCTAGTCTTTTGCTGTTTTTGTTCGGTTTACGGTTGCTGGACTGTGCGACTTTGCTTCTCCAAGCAGCTTTGTTAGAAAACTAAGGCTTCAGGGAAGCGAGAGGGGTAAAGTGGGGGGCAGAGCCAATCAGATTAACTCTCTAGGGCAGGGGTGGGGAACCTTTTTTCTGCCTAGGTCCATTTTGAATTATATAACATTGTGTGTGGGCCTGGATTAGGCAATGTCCCCTCCGCGCGATGTCACATGGGGGCGGGGCCACAATTGCCGATGATTACAGCAATGCCCGGAGCATCCTGAGGATGCTCCGGGGAGCAGTAAGGGCGGCGGTGTGACCATCTGAAGCATCCTAAGAACGCTCCAGGTGGCACTGCTGCATAGATTCTGGCTGCAGGGTGCCATTCTAGACATCCTGCTAGCCAAATGAGGCTAGCAGAAAAAAGCTCTGAGGGCCAGACCAAATGATACCGAGGGCCTTATAAGGCCCCCGGGCTGGAGGTTCCCCATCCCTGCTCTAGTGCCTTATCCTGTGGCCCAGCCCACCTAACCCAACATCAGCTTAGCAGTGTCCCCCAGATGGATGACAAGGGAAGGATTTTACAGTGAGTACATAACAAAAAGTTAGATTTTCTTTTTTGTTTGTTTTTATTTATTAATTATATTTGTATTATTGTATTTATTATTATTATACTTTTTTTTGTGGGGGGGGGGGAGTTGGTGCATGTGATGTGGGTGTTTACTGTGGTGGTGTCTTCTTTAGAACTTATTGCATTTTATTAATAATTGGGGTTGCTATTCCGTACCTACCTGTCGATGCTGCCTCCGTTACACAGTATATTATCCACCTGTCTTCTAGGTGGGATATAAGAAGGATCTGAAACACAGCAAAGGACACAGCATCAACTACTGCGACACCCCCCAGTTCCAGAACGTCAACAAGCTCTCCAAATACATGAGTGATGTGAGTACTGTAACCCCATAGCCTAACATCACCCCACGTAGGGAAATATAAATGTTTATTGCTGATAATCTCAGGGCTCCAGTCTCAGGGCTCCAGACAGCGGCTGATTTCCACCCTCCAATCATGTGTCTGTCTGGTATAAAACGTACTACACACAATGGACAGAAGAGCTTCCCTGCAGAGATTTATTCTATCTGGCATATTTACATTTGTTAATTAACATTAAATAATCCCCGGTGAGTCCGCCGGGGAGAATTACAGAGCTAAACCCTGTTAATTAACTGCTATAATTCTGGAACTGAAATTTAGAGCCAACGATATTTCCCAATTGTTGTTGCTCCAAAGCTGCTATAATTGTATTGTCGGATCTTTTGTGAAACAGGGAAAGTAATTCCAGATGGGTGCACGGCTCCGTGCCCTGCCATTTCTGGTGGGCAGCGGTAAATATATCCGGCCTTCGTTATCACGCAGACACGTGGTGTGGACCGGTAATTCTCTGACCTGTCCGATTTCCCGGGGCTTTTAATGGTTTTATCACCGAGACTCTGTAATATTATATCCTCTCCGGTGATTCAGCACCTGGACAGCACCAAAGTGAAATTGCGTTCTGTCATTGAAACGCCTGAGGGCCCTTAGGTAAAGAAAGATAGGCCAATAGACGGATGCCTTCTCCATCCTCAATAATCTCGCCACCCAAAATAATTAGATTTCCTTTATACGGCTCCGCCAAGTGTATGTAGCACCCTAGAGAGAAAATTACAAAAATACATAAAAACAACAGTTTTGAGGACTTCTTGTGCAGTAGCAAATAATCGCTCAATTGTGCAAACTTCACCATTGCGTTCACCCCCGATTGTGCTATGCCCCACATTACTCCCATAGCCCCACATTACTCCCATAGCCCCACATTACTCCCATAGCCCCACATTACACCCATAGCCCCACATTACACCCATAGCCCCACATTACTCCCATAGCTCCACATTACTCCCATAGCTCCACATTACTCCCATAGCCCCACATTACTCCCATAGCCCCACATTACTCCCATAGCATCCTTCATACTGATAAATGATTGTTCTATACATCTCCTGTACGGGATGCAGTTAGGGAAGGGTTAGGTTAGCGGAAGGGTTGGTTAGGATTAGGCACCACTGGGGGGAGGTTAGGTTTAGGGTGCGGGAAGGAGGGGTTTGGGTTAGGCACCACAGGGGTTAGGGTAGAGTTAGGCACCAACAGGGGGAGTTTAGGGGGGGAGAGGGGAGGGTTAGAGTTAGGGGGGGAGAACGGAGGGTTAGGGTACGTACCAGCCCCAGTCGGGATCCTGACGGATCGGGCTTCCAGCGTTGGTATTTAGTCTGCCGGCAATACTTCCGGCAGCATGACATACCAGTTCCCTCCTGTACACAGCAACAGGATACATTGTACGCCCATATAATTCCCTGACCACTATGTATGCCCATCTTAGTTACATTGTAGCTGTGTAATATGTATTTCTACACCTCTTAGACAGTGTAAGAGGCACGGTGCAGTACTGTATCTTGGTGCTTTTCTTCTCTTCCCGCAGCTGAAATACAAAGAAAAGTACCAGACGCAGATGAAAGGTCACTACGACGGGGTCGGCATAGACCGGCGCACGTTAAACGCCATGAAGGCCGGAACCCTAGCCAGCAACGTGAGTACAGGCCACACACGCGTAATAGTAGGATTTGTCACTTTCCTTTTCTTAATCCTAATTGAAACAAGTCACATAACAATGAGGTTGTTAATTGTTAAAACTGACCCGAGCAGCTGTATTATAGCAGGGCAACCTTACTAGTAATATACAGAGATGCGTTCATATTATTATACAAACAAACAAATATAAATCAACATGTATAAATAAATGTGGATAGATAGATATGAGATAGATAGATAGATAGATATGAGATATATAGATAGATATGAGATAGATAGATAGATATGAGATTGATAGATAGATAAATATGAGATAGATAAATATGAGATAGATAAATATGAGATAGATAGATAGATAGATATATAGATATTAGATAGATATGAGATATATAGATATTAGATAGATATGAGATAGATAGATATGAGATAGATAGATAGATAGATAGATATGAGATAGATAGATAGATATGAGATTGATAGATAGATAGATATGAGATAGATAGATAGATAGATAGATAGATAGCTATGATATAGATAGATAGATAGATAGATAGATAGATAGATAGATATGAGATAGATAGACAGATATGAGATAGACAGATGATAGATAGATAGATAGATATGAGATATATAGATATGAGATAGATAGATAGATATGAGATTGATAGATAGATAGATATGAGATAGAGAGATAGCTATGATATAGATAGATAAGAGATAGATAGATAGATAGATATGAGATAGATAGATATGATATAGATAGATAGATATGATATAGATAGATATGAGATAGATAGATAGATGAGATAGATCGAAGAGATATGAGATAGATATGAGATAGATAGATATGAGATTGATAGATAGATAGATAGATAGATATGAGATTGATAGATAGATAGATAGCAGAGCCGTAACTAGACTTTTTGGTGCCCTGTGCCAGAAAGAGCATTGGCGCCCTCCTCATTTTTCAAAGGGACATGATGCATCCAAAAAAGGGGAATTGCCTCATGGGGAAGGGCCAGGGAAGAGATAGGGGAGGCCAGGAGATGCTGGGGATGAAATAAGGGAAAGTTATTAGTGAGAATGATAATAAACAGAAATTTGACAGGCCCAAACAGCGCCCCTTGACCTGTGCTGCCCTGTGCGATGGCACTGGCCACACTACCCTAGCTACGGCCCTGATAGATAGATAGACATATAGATAGATATGAGATAGATAGATATGAGATAGATAGATAGATAGATATGAGATAGATATGATATAGATAGATATGAGAGATAGATAGATATGAGATATATTGATATTAGATATATATGAAATAGATAGATATGAGATAGAGAGATATGAGATTGATAGATAGATATGATATAGATAGCTAGATATGAGATAGATAGATATATATGATATAGATAGATATGAGATAGAGAGATATGAGAGATAGATAGATATGAGATATATTGATATTAGATATATATGAAATAGATAGATATGAGATAGAGAGATAGAGATATGAGATTGATAGATAGATATGATATAGATAGCTAGATATGAGATAGATAGATATATATGATATAGATAGATATGAGATAGAGAGATATGAGAGATAGATAGATATGAGATATATTGATATTAGATATATATGAAATAGATAGATATGAGATAGAGAGATAGAGAGATATGAGATTGATAGATAGATATGATATAGATAGCTAGATATGAGATAGATAGATATATATGATATAGATAGATATGAGATATATAGATATTAGATATATATGAAATAGATATGATATAGATAGATATGAGATAGGTAGATATTAGATAGATATGATATAGATAGATATGAGATAGATAGATAGATATGAGATGGATAGATAGATAGATAGATAGATATGAGATAGATAGAGATGAGATAGATAGATAGATAGATAGATATGAGAAATATATATGAGAGATAGATAGAGATGAGAGAGATAGATATGAGATAGATAGATATGAGAGATAGATATGAGAGATAGATAGATAGATATGAGATAGATAGATATGAGATATACATGAGATAGATAGATATATGAGAGATAGTTAGATATGAGATAGATAGATAGATATTGGATAGACAGATAGATAGATATGAAAGATAGATATGAGATAGATAGAGATGAGATAGATAGATATGAGAGATAGATAGATAGATAGATAGATATGAGAGAGATAGATAGATATGAGATAGATAGATAGATATGAGATAGATAGATATTGGATAGACAGATAGATATGAGAGATAGATATGAGATGGATAGAGATGAGATAGATAGATATGATATAGATAGATATGAGATAGATAGATAGATAGATATGAGATATATATGAGATAGATAGATAGATATGAGATATAGATAGATATTGGATAGACAGATATTAGACAGATAGATAGACACAGTGCCGGCTCCAGGGCTAATAGCGCCCTGTGCCGGCCGAGTGCCCTGCACGCCTCCGTGCGCAACCGTAATTGGGGGCGTGGCCTAATTTCCATAGGCCACGCCTCCTTATGTGACGTTATCTGAGGGCCTCCAAATAACGTCAGGCTGGGGGGAGCCTCACTAGCTGGGCTTCCCCGCGCTCTCTCGCGGCACTAAATGGATGCCGCAGGCATGCGCGCAGCATCCATTCAAACTGCAAGGTCCCAGCACCACCGCACAACTATGGTGGTGGGGGTCCCAGACCCCCCGATTTGATCAACCTTGGGCCACTTCAGCCCACTGGTGGAGCAGCGGGATTGTACTGAAATCGGGATGCTGGGGAAGGGTGCACCCTCTATGGGTGGCGCCCCTGTTCGACAGCTCAAGTCGAACAGCCCTAGAGCAGGCCCTGGATGGATAGATAGATAGATAGGTAGATATGAGATAGATAGATAGATATGAGATAGATAGATATTAGATAGATAGATAGATAGATATGAGATAGATAGATAGATAGATAGATAGATAGATATTAGATAATTTTTATTGGATACTATAATTTTTAAATGTGTGAATAAAAGTTATTTTTTATAAACATGATGCATTAGTAATACAAATATTCAAAGAACCAAGCCCCTTTTTTTCCCCCCCTTTTCTAATTTTCCTTCATTTTCCTATTCATCCAAGAGTGCACCCACAGATCTCACAACTTTTCTCCCCCACGTAACCAGTATTTAATTGGTGAGCAGGGTAGCACCTATTTCCTCAAGTCTCCTTACTAAGATTTATAATAAGAGCAATATATTTATGAAATTGGTGAATAATAACACCAGATGTATTTATCAGGAGGAAGGGTGAATAGGTTTAGGAAATGAAATAAATAATTAATAAGGATCAGTGCGGATTTCTTTGAAATTATTAAACCATAGATAGATAGATATTAGATAGATAGATAGATAGATAGATATTAGACAGATAGATGATAGATAGATAGGTAGATATGAGATAGATAGATAGAAGATATGAGATAGATAGATAGATATACGGTGTATACTGGGTGTGTATAAACGGTATATGTACGGTGTATAATGGGTTTGTATAAATGGTATATGTACTGTGTATAATGAGTATGTATAAATGGTATATGCATGGTGTATACTGTGTGTGTATAAATGGTATATGCATGGTGTATACTGAGTGTGTATAAATGGTATATACATGGTGTATAATGGGTGTGTATAAATGGTATATGCATGGTGTATACTGGGTGTGTATAAATGGTATATGCATGGTGTATACTGGGTATGTATAAATGGTATATGGGTGTGTATAAATGGTATATGCATGGTGTATACTGAGTGTGTATAAATGGTATATACATGGTGTATAATGGGTGTGTATAAATGGTATATGCATGGTGTATACTGGGTGTGTATAAATGGTATATGCATGGTGTATACTGGGTATGTATAAATGGTATATGGGTGTGTATAAATGGTATATGTACGGTGTATACTGGGTGTGTATAAATGGTATATGGATGGTGTATAATGGGTGTGTATAAATGGTATATGTACGGTGTATAATGGGTGTGTATAAATGGTATATGCATGGTGTATACTGGGTGTGTATAAATGGTATATGCATGGTGTATACTGGGTGTGTATAAATGGTATATGTATGGTGTATACTGGGTGTGTATAAATGGTATATGTACGGTGTATACTGGGTGTGTATAAATGGTATATGTACGGTGTATAATGGGTGTGTATAAATGGTATATGCATGGTGTATAATGGGTGTGTATAAATGGTATATGTACGGTGTATAATGGGTGTGTATAAATGGTATATGCATGGTGTATACTGGGTGTGTATAAATGGTATATGTATGGTGTATACTGGGTGTGTATAAATGGTATATGTACGGTGTATACTGGGTGTGTATAAATGGTATATGTACGGTGTATACTGGGTGTGTATAAATGGTATATGTACGGTGTATAATGGGTATGTATAAATGGTATATGCATGGTGTATAATGGGTGTGTATAAATGGTATATGTACGGTGTATAATGGGTGTGTATAAATGGTATATGTACGGTGTATAGTGAGTGTGTATAAATGGTATATGTACGGTGTATACTGGGTGTGTATAAATGGTATAGGTACGGTGTATACTGGGTGTGTATAAATGGTATATGCATGGTGTATACTGGGTGTGTATAAATGGTATATGTACGGTGTATACTGGGTGTGTATAAATGGTATATGCATGGTGTATACTGGGTATGTATAAATGGTATATGCATGGTGTATACTGGGTGTGTATAAATGGTATATGCATGGTGTATAATGGGTGTGTATAAATGGTATATGCATGGTGTATAATGGGTGTGTATAAATGGTATATGTACGGTGTATACTGGGTGTGTATAAATGGTATATGCATGGTGTATACTGGGTATGTATAAATGGTATATGCATGGTGTATACTGGGTGTGTATAAATGGTATATGTACGGTATATAATGGGTGTGTATAAAGGGTGAATGGAGGGTACAATATATGGTGGGAGTATAATGGGTATGTATAAAGGTTGTATGGAGGTTACAATATATGGTGGGTATATAATGGGTGTGTATGTATGGGGGGTACAATATATGGTGGGTGTATAATGGGTGTGTATAAAGGGTGTATGGAGAGTACAATATATGGTCGGGTGTGTATTAAGGGTGTGTTAGTGTAGAGAAGGTTATGTAAACAAATGTTATACTGAGAATATTCTGTGTGTGCTGCAGGTAACCTACAAGTCTGACAAACATGACAACACAGACGGGGAGTATTATTACCCAGCAACACTCGCTCCGTCCTACCAGACCACAAAGAAGCTGGTTCCATTGAAAGATGTAAGTTACACACCGTCCTTGGATGTAATACTGTCTCTTAGGCCATGAGATATGAGCATCAACTTTTAAAACATCAAGTCCAGGAGATTCCTGGGGAAAATAGCAGGTGGTGCTGGGGAAGGTAGGGGTAAGCCTGGGACGTCATAATCATGGCCCATGTATGATAATGTGGAGAGAGAGACAGAGAGAGAGGAGACTGCTGCTGCTCAGCAGTCACAACCTCCCTGGAGCACAGAGTGTATCAGGAAATTAATGATATGTAAGTGAGGACAAGGCTGCATATGTTAGGAGCAGGGTCCCCAGCAGCACAGAGTATATCAGGAGATGAGTTATGTCTCAGTGAGGACAGGGCTGCATGTGACAGGGGCAGTGACATGATGTGAGGAGGGGAATGGAGGCAGCAGGAAGCCACAGACTGAGAGTTATATAGTGGGAGGAGCAGGGTCCCCAGCAGCACAGAGTATATCAGGAGATGAGTGATGTGTCAGTGAGGACAGGGCTGCATGTGACAGGGGCAGTGACATGATGTGAGGAGGGGAATGGAGGCAGCAGGAAGCCACAGACTGAGAGTTATATAGTGGGAAGAGCAGGGTCCCCAGCAGCACAGAGTATATCAGGAGATGAGTGATGTGTTAGTGAGGACAGGGCTGCATGTGACAGGGGCAGTGACATGATGTGAGGAGGGGAATGGAGGCAGCAGGAAGCCACATACTGAGAGTTATATAGTGGGAGGAGCAGGGTCCCCAGCAGCACAGAGTATATCAGGAGATGAGTGATGTGTTAGTGAGGACAGGGCTGCATGTGACAGGGGCAGTGACATGATGTGAGGAGGGGAATACAGACAGCAGGAAGCCACATACTGAGAGTTATATAGTGGGAGGAGCAGGGTCCCCAGCAGCACAGAGTACATCAGGAGATGAGTGATGTGTCAGTGAGGACAGGGCTGCATGTGACAGGGGCAGTGACATGATGTGAGGAGGGGAATACAGACAGCAGGAAGCCACAGACTGAGAGTTATATAGTGGAAGGAGCAGGGTCCCCGCATGAAAGGGCCTGTGGTCTTGCAGCACTTCATCACTCTGGGGACGTGCCCAGCTTTCCCAGAGATGCCGGGCGGCCAAATGAAACTCTCCGTCACCGCCGGCTCCTCCGTGACCAAGAACCGGGATCTGCACAGTAACGTCACAGACAGCGCCCGGCTCCCAGTCGCTGAGGAGTAGTCGGCATTTTGGTGCCACCTTCTCGGTTGGTGACACCCAGTGCAGACCGCACCCCCTAGTGACACCACTGGTACAGGGTATATCATGGTAGTGATATTACTCACCTGACACATTAATGCAGGGAGATTGGGGAATCATTCACCTCTGTATGCATCCAACTTGTTTCAAGCAGTATACAATTATTAAGCGTTCAGTATCACTCCAATATTCTGTCCGAGCATGCTGATATTTGTAGTTCTACCAGCCACAGAGCAATTGAATGCCTAACAGTGAGGTTGCTATAATGGGAGCCTGATAACCTTTTACGGAAAGACCTCACAAAGCCGCTTAGTTCATTATCAGTTGACCTTTAAATCACAGCCAGATAGAACCCGGAACTGTATCAGCAGAGAACGAGCCCAGAATGAATTTTTGAGGCACTTTGGCAGCGAGAGTTCTTTCAGGAAATTTACATTTTAATTAGATTAGAAAGTAATAAAAGAGGCAATCTAATTCTCCTAATATAAATCCGTGTTCAAATGATTATTTCCCCTGCAGGTAAACTACCGCCAGAGTATTGACAAGGTGAAGTACAGCTCTGTAACCGATACTCCAGAGATCGTCCTGGCAAAGGTTAATGCCCAGCAGCTGAGTGATGTAAGTCTGAGCCCTGTAGTGCACTCGGCTGATAACAAGCGTCGCCGCTGTCTGCAAATCCCTTGGTTCTGTGCGCATTACTGATAACGCCGGCTCTCAGGAAACAAATCACCATCGTGTTTAATTGCAGCATAATGTACAATGACGGGCGTCTGCCACAGCCCCCCTCACACGTGTTCGGTAGTGCACGTTGTGTGTTTCTATACACATGCTAAGTGAGAACTTGTACATAATAAATCATTGCATTGGATAATACCACCAATACCATGGATAATGGCATTTAAAGGCCCACTTAATTGTCATTATCCAAGGACCAGGGGTATTCAACGTGTGGCCCTCCAGCTGTTTTGGAACGACACATCCCAGCATATCCTGCCACAGTTTTAGCATGCCCTAATAGCAAAACGGTTCCAGGGCATGCTGGAATATGTAGTTATACAGCAGCTGGAGAGTCGCATGTTGAATATTCCTGTCCGATACATTAATTCCTGTGTACGCCGATTATTAACAAATTTATGGAGCTTGTCTGACAAATCTCTCGATTCTTTCTGCCAGATTATTGTACCTTTACAGACTTGGCCAAGTAATGGATAATATCACACCTTACCCCTAATGTAGAGATGTGCGCAGAACCCCATGTTTTGGTTCTAAGGGGTCTATTCATTATCATTTAATTTCTACATAAGCAGGTGAAAATAAACTTTTTGTAGAAATTAAGAAATCACAGATATCTCCTGCTTACCTTCCTCCCCGTAATGGCCGCTGTCCCCATACACTATTATCACAGATATCTCCTGCTTACCTTTCTCTCCCGGAATGGCCGCTGTCCCCATACACTATTATCACAGACATCTCCTGCTTACCTTCCTCTCCCGGAATGGCCCGCTGTCTCCATACACTAGTTTCACAGATATCTCCTGCTTACCTTCCTCTCCCGGAATGGCCCGCTGTCCCCATACACTGGTATCACAGATATCTCCTGCTTACCTTCCTCTCCCTGAATGGCCCGCTGTCCCCATACACTAGTATTACAGATATCTCCTGCTTACCTTTCTCTCCCAAAGTGGCCTGCTGTCCCCATACACTAGTATCACAGATATCTCCTGCTTACCTTCCTCTCCTGGAATGGCCGCTGTCCCCATACACTAGTATCAAAGATATCTCCTGCTTACCTTCCTCTTCCAGAATGGCCGCTGTCCCCATACACTAGTATTACAGATATCTCCTGCTTACTTTTCTCTCCCAAAGTGGCCCGCTGTCCCCATACACTAGTATTACAGATATCTCCTGCTTACTTTTCTCTCCCAAAGTGGCCCGCTGTCCCCATACACTAGTATCACAGATATCTCCTGCTTACCTTTCTCTCCCGGAATGGCCTGCTGTCCCCATACACTAGTATCACAGATATCTCCTGCTTACCTTTCTCTCGCAGAGTGGCCCGCTGTCCCCATACACTAGTATCACAGATATCTCCTGCTTACATTTCTCTCCCGGAATGGCCCGCTGTCCCCATACACTAGTATCACAGACATCTCCTGCTTACCTTTCTCTCGCAGAACGGTCTGCTGTCCCCATACACTAGTATCACAGATAGCTCCTGCTTACTTTTCTCTCCCGGAATGGCCCGCTGTCCCCATACACTAGTATTACAGATGTCTCCTGCTTACCTTTCTCTCGCAGAATGGCCCGCTGTCCCTATACACTAGTATCACAGATATCTCCTGCTTACCTTCCTCTCCCGGAATGGCCCGCTGTCCCCATACACTGGTATCACAGACATCTCCTGCTTACCTTTCTCTCGCAGAACGGCCCGCTGTCCCCATACACTAGTATCACAGATATCTCCTGCTTACCTTCCTCTCCCGGAATGGCCCGCTGTCTCTATACACTAGTATCACAGTTATCTCCTACTTACCTTCCTCTCACGGAATGGCCCGCTGTCCCCATACACTAGTATCACAGACATCTCCTACTTCCCTTTCTCTCTCGGAATGGCCCGCTGTCCCCATACATTAGTATCACAGATATCTCCTGCTTACCTTTCTCTCCCGGAATGGCCCGCTGTCCCCATACACTAGTATCACAGATATCTCCTACTTACCTTTCTCTCTCGGAATGGCCCGCTGTCCCCATACACTAGTATCACAGATATCTCCTGCTTACCTTTCTCTCCAGGAATGGCCCGCTGTCCCCATACACTAGTATCACAGATATCTCCTGCTTACCTTTCTCTCCCGGAATGGCCCGCTGTCCCCATACACTAGTATCACAGATATCTCCTGCTTACCTTTCTCTCCCGGAATGGCCCGCTGTCCCCATACATTAGTATCACAGATATAGCCTGCTTACCTTTCTCTCCCGGAATGGCCCGCTGCCCCCATACACTAGTATCACAGATATCTCCTGCTTACCTTTCTCTCCCGGAATGGCCCGCTGTCCCCATACACTAGTATCACAGATATCTCCTGCTTACCTTCCTCTCCCGGAATGGCCCGCTGTCCCCATACACTAGTATCACAGATATCTCCTGCTTACCTTTCTCTCCCGGAATGGCCTGCTGTCCCCATACACTAGAATCACAGATATCTCCTGCTTACCTTTCTCTCGCAGAGTGGCCCGCTGTCCCTATACACTAGTATCACAGATATTTCCTGCTTACCTTCCTCTGCCGGAATGGCCCGCTGTCCCCATACACTAGTATCACAGATATCTCCTGCTTACATTTCTCTCCCGGAATGGCCCGCTGTCCCCATACACTAGTATCACAGACATCTCCTGCTTACCTTTCTCTCGCAGAACGGCCTGCTGTCCCCATACACTAGTATCACAGATAGCTCCTACTTACTTTTCTCTGGCAGAATGGCCCGCTGTCCCCATACACTAGTATCACAGATATCTCCTGCTTACCTTCCTCTCCTGGAATGTCCCGCTGTCCCCATACACTAGTATCACAGATATCTCCTGCTTACCTTTCTCTCCCAAAGTGGCCTGCTGTCCCCATACACTAGTATCACAGATATCTCCTGCTTACCTTCCTCTCCTGGAATGGCCGCTGTTTTTATACACTAGTATCAAAGATATCTCCTGCTTACCTTCCTCTTCCGGAATGGCCGCTGTCCCCATTCACTAGTATTACAGATATCTCCTGCTTACTTTTCTCTCCCAAAGTGGCCCGCTGTTCCCATACACTAGTATCACAGATATCTCCTGCTTACCTTCCTCTCCCGGAATGGCCTGCTGTTCCCATACACTAGTATCACAGATATCTCCTGCTTACCTTCCTCTCCTGGAATGGCCCGCTGTCCCCATACATTAGTATCTCAGATATCTCCTGCTTACCTTTCTCTCCCAAAGTGGCCCGCTGTCCCCATACATTAGTATCTCAGATATCTCCTGCTTACCTTTCTCTCCCAAAGTGGCCCGCTGTCCCCATACACTAGTATCACAGATATCTCCTGCTTACCTTTCTCTCCCGGAATGGCCGCTGTCCCCATACACTAGAATCACAGATATCTCCTGCTTACCTTTCTCTCGCAGAGTGGCCCGCTGTCCCTATACACTAGTATCACAGATATTTCCTGCTTACCTTCCTCTGCCGGAATGGCCCGCTGTCCCCATACACTAGTATCACAGATATCTCCTGCTTACATTTCTCTCCCGGAATGGCCCGCTGTCCCCATACACTAGTATCACAGATAGCTCCTGCTTACTTTTCTCTCCCGGAATGGCCCGCTGTCCCCATACACTAGTATCACAGATATCTCCTGCTTACCTTTCTCTCGCAGAATGGCCCGCTGTCCCTATTCCCTAGTATCACAGATATCTCCTGCTTACCTTCCTCTCCCGGAATGGCCCGCTGTCCCCATACACTAGTAACACAGATATCTCCTGCTTACCTTTCTCTCCCGGAATGGCCCGCTGTCCCCATACATTAGTATCACAGATATATCCTGCTTACCTTTCTCTCCCGGAATGGCCCGCTGTCCCCATACACTAGTTTCACAGATATATCCTGCTTACCTTTCTCTCCCGGAATGGCCCGCTGTCCCCATACACTAGTATCACAGATATCTCCTGCTTACCTTTCTCTCCCGGAATGGCCCGCTGTCCCCATACACTAGTATCACAGATATCTCCTGCTTACCTTCCTCTCCCGGAATGGCCCGCTGTCCCCATACACTAGTATCACAGATATCTTCTGCTTACCTTTCTCTCCCGGAATGGCCCGCTGTCCCCATACACTAGTATCACAGATATCTCCTGCTTACCTTTCTCTCCCGGAATGGCCCGCTGTCCCCATACACTAGTATCACAGATAGCTCCTGCTTACCCTTCTCTCCCTGAATGGCCCGCTGTCCCCATACACTAGTATCTCATATATCTCCTGCTTACCTTCCTCTCCCGGAATGGGCGCTGTCCCCTTACACTAGTATCACAGATATCTCCTGCTTACCTTTCTCTCCCGGAATGGCCCGCTGTCCCCATACACTAGTATCACATATATCTCCTGCTTACTTTTCTCTCCCGGAATGGCCCGCTGTCCCCATACACTAGTATCACAGATATCTCCTGCTTACCTTCCTCTCCAGGAATGGCCGCTTTCCCCATACATTAGTATCACAGATATCTCCTGCTTACCTTTCTCTCCCGGAATGGCCCGCTGTCCCCATACACTAGTATCACAGATATCTTCTGCTTACCTTTCTCTCCCGGAATGGCCCGCTGTCCCCATACACTAGTATCACAGATATCTCCCGCTTACCTTTCTCTCCCGGAATGGCCCGCTGTCCCCATACCCTAGTATCACAGATATCTCCTGCTTACCTTTCTCTCCCGGAATGGCCCGCTGTCCCCATACACTAGTATCACAGATATCTCCTGCTTACCTTCCTCTCCCGGAATGGCCCGCTGTCCCCATACACTAGTATCACAGATATCTCCTGCTTACCTTCCACTCCCGGAATGGCCCGCTGTCCCCATACACTAGTATCACAGATATCTCCTGCTTACCTTTCTCTGGTGGAATGGCCCGCTGTCCCCATACACTAGTATCTCAGATATCTCATTCTTACCTTCCTCTCCCGGAATGGCCCGCTGTCCCCATACACTAGTATCACAGATATCTCCTGCTTATCTTTCTCTCCCGGAATGGCCCGCTGTCCCCATACACTAGTATCACAGATATCTCCTGCTTACCTTCCTCTCCCGGAATGGCCCGCTGTCCCCATACACTAGTATCAGAGATAACTCCTTCTTACCTTTCTCTCCCGGAATGGCCCGCTGTCCCCATACACTAGTATCACAGATATCTCCTGCTTACCTTCTTCTCCCGGAATGGCCCGCTGTCCCCATACACTAGTATCACAGATATCTCCTGTTTACCTTCCACTCCCGGAATGGCCCGCTGTCCCCATACACTAGTATCACAGATATCTCCTGCTTACCTTTCTCTGGTGGAATGGCCCGCTGTCCCCATACACTAGTATCACAGATATCTCCTTCTTACCTTCCTCTCCCGGAATGGCCCGCTGTCCCCATAAACTAGTATCACAGATATCTCCTGCTTACCTTTCTCTCCCGGAATGGCCCGCTGTCCCCATACTCTAGTATCACAGATATCTCCTGCTTACCTTCCTCTCCCGGAATGGCCCGCTGTCCCCATACACTAGTATCAGAGATAACTCCTGCTTACCTTTCTCTCCCGGAATGGCCCGCTGTCCCCATACACTAGTATCACAGATATCTCCTGCTTACCTTCTTCTCCCGGAATGGCCCGCTGTCCCCATACACTAGTATCACAGATATCTTCCGCTTACCTTTCTCTCCCGGAATGGCC